>JAJMIF010000166.1:0-15227 GCA_030583505.1 Sugiyamaella castrensis
ATATATAGGTGTCGCTGGCTATAGATAGCTTACATAGACAATAAATGATTATCAATCAAAGTTATATATATGATTGATTGATTGATAATCATTTATTGTATATAATTGATTGATTGATATGATTGATTGATAATCATTTATTGTCTATGTAAGCTATCTATAGCCAGCGACACCTATATATGTTCTTGTCCTTACGGACAGTTCTGTTTGAGCTGCATTTTTCTTGCTTTGCTTAAGAAGACATACTTTACATACTGATGAACGAATAATTATTATATATATTCACTGATGCAGAAATCATCATTATAAAATAACTTCGACCAGGACTAAATATAGAACTATTTGCTCGCCGGAAATGAGAAAAGTACCTAAGTTTCATGGCTATAAACAAGTCCTATTCTAACCGCTGGATCTCTGCGGACCTACCGGTAATGGGCATCCTCGCTTCTTGGCACTTAAGACCAGTCCCAAATCCTTCGTCGCGATCTAAATCAGAATCAAACCAAGTAATTAAAAATAAAATCCTTCCTTCTCTGAATATTTCTTTTGAAATCATTGGAATATATGAAGACTATTAAAATGTGAAATTAAATGTAGCAACAAAAGATTTATATTGATTGACGTCAAATGTGATTAAGGTGCACCAGACTTCCTCATCGACCACTACTGTCTTTAGCGTTTCTGACCGGATTTTAGCATCTAACAGTCTTGTAACTCTAATCTTCTTATGAACCCAGCCGTATTGATCTCCTGCATGTCTACCGGAACTCCCAAATTAAATATTCAAATTTTAAGGTAGCATTCAGAGACCGGGAAAGAAAAGAAACTTCATTTACGAGAATCCGAGCACTGTTCGGTAAAAGATATCGCCCCTTAATTTATGTTTATCTTTCAAGGCAAATCGAGCTTGTCGAGTTGCAGAGCTACATATGAGAGGGGTTCACTGCCAAAATTAGCGTAGGTTTCCTAAGTTGGGATTACCCAAATAGGTATACGCTGTCGTGAGCGGAGACTCATTCATCTATTCCTCTCTGCGTGGAGAATGTCACTAAAGATTTCATAAATTTATAACTCTTTCGAAGTTTGAGACGATTTAACGCGATTTCTATCCAGAGCCGCATTCTGTGCGGCAGTAGAAATATGTGATCAGTTCCGTTACAATCATAATCAACATTTTAATAGTAGTAGAACTATGTAATACGGCCCAACAGTCCGGCTAAGCTTAGCAATGCTCTGCTTAGCCGTGGCTAGGATTCCTAGGTACCAATTTATTATTATTATTATTATTATTATTATTATTATATAATAGTAGCAGGTCTCCCAGACTATGCAATCCGTGTACCTATTTGGGAAGTCCCAACGTAGGAAACCTACGCTAATTTTTGGCAGCCCTCTACTACTAGTAGTACTCATGACAATGTACATGGGAATTGATCAGATACACAGGACACTTACTTAACGAACGAAAGGGGTTAAGTAAAGGTTATAATAAAATATATTATAGTAGCTTCTCAGTTAGCAATAAGATTAACAAATAATATAATAACAATAATAATATCAATGACCCTGAATCTAGTATCTACTTACCTTCTCAGTTAGGAATTAGTGAATTGATTAATATAATCAAACAGCCCTAAGAGAGAAAGTAAGAGGGAGAGAACGAGGGAGGTGCCGACAATTTAACTAATGAAAATTTTACACGGCATTAAGTCACGTGAAGTCAACAAAGTGACATAACGGTTAACAGTTAACGTTATGCATGTTACGCGCATTTGCGCATTTGTGCATTTATCAGTTATTTCTTACTTCACGACATTTGTTTTGAAGCTATACCTTTCTTCCTACATGTTTCCTTCTTCTACTGGACTTCATCTTTATTGCACACTTTCTATCCTTTTCACTCTTTTTGATGTCACCTTTCATTGAAGGTTTATATCTCGTGTCTGTAGTCGCGTAACGCTTGCATTCAATCCCGTGATTTCATTTTATGTAAATAGATGACCTAAAATTCTGCGACTTCATTTTGAGTAACTTGATACCGGATTGAACAAGATCAATATTTCTTGGAGTTGTTATTACTATCAGTTTGCGTAGTCAATTGCAATTTCTTGCGATAGTTCCTAAACTACCTCTTTTACCCTGGTGTTTACTTATTACACCTCCTTGTAGAAACTAATATTACTAGATAACAATGAGCGAACGAGGCGATCTAGTTGAGGAAGGACATAGGCTTAAATACAAAAAACAAATACTACCGACGATGATTTCTTACAAGGTATTTTAAAAGACATACTAAAGCTGGATTTTAAATCTGAATATGGTTGGTGTGTAGTTCTTAATAAAACATATTGCTGGGAGTGTCCGGTTAGGAACTGTGATGGCGTTTTCGAAAAGTTTGAAGATCTGGAGACTCATTTCAATTCACATCAGCATTGTCTGGGAATTAACCATGCGACATGGGAAGTTAAGGCATCTAATAAACTCTCAGTTCCTGCTGATTATCGAGGGAGGAAACGCTAGCGCGTTGCGGATGATCCTGAAAAGCCTTTGGATACTCGAAAGTTGGCCGAAGACGAGAATAAATTTGTTGAGAAATTTGGGCCCCGAAGAGTTAGACGTGATATTGCAAGATTCAATTACTCGTGGCCAAACAATATTAAAGATACTGTCGAGAAATTTTTATTGTGGGATGAGAGTCAGATTGTAGCTGAAGTCAGACATCGTTGGATGATGGCTGTCAGTAAGCTAATCTCCGACAAAGTGGACCCGTTTCCGAAAAATGCCTTGGAACTCTTGAGAATCAGCTTACCTTTGAGTTTTGCTCTCAACCTGGACTCTCTTCTAAACACGGAACTGGAGAGGGAGCAATTCGCAGTGTTTCGCCAACTACGGGAACAGCTGTGTTGGGGAGATTTTTATCCATTTATCTTCCCGATCACTTCTTTCATAACTTCGGTCTGCGCCCTTAAATATTTAGTGTTTGGTACCAAAGCTGATTTTATGATGTCCTTCCAAAATGTGAATGATTACTTCATTCGGAAGCAGTCATGGTCAAAAAATAAAGTTATCAGGCTAGTCATTGAACGAACTCAAATCAAGGCTCTATGTTTCCCAAACGTTCCAGGATTCAAAAGCTATGTTGGCGTCAACGAATACGAGAAACTTACCAACAAGTTTCTCGATATGGGAGATAAAACCCATAATTTAGAATTCAATGACTTAATAGTCGATGTTGAAAAATTCATGAACTATGACAGCCATCTTTCCACCAACAAGATTATTTTGGACTACATGAACTGGGACAGCCTACCGGGTCCGAATGATACCATTACAGAAAACTTTTTAGAAGCTAGGGATAGGTCTCTTGAACTTCAGCTCGTTAGGCGCCCCGCTGATGACGTAATTCTTAAAACTCCACAATAAACTGACGACATCAGGTCAGCTGGTAATAGCAGAGGAGATATAACTGAAACACTGGTTGATCCTCGAATAGTTAAAAGAGTCTTGACCGACCCGGAATGAATGCACGATCTAGTAATTACTGAGCAAATGTCAATGGAAATAGTATTCCTGTTAGATCAAGTTAAAATTTCTTCGTTGAGACCGACAAGCGCCTGGTATAAGTAACGCGCATTGAAGATGTCAACAAATATATGATCATTTTTCAACAATTGATATGAAAGTTAAGAAGCCTGAAGATGAGACTTATGCCTACCTAATCGACTAGAAGTTATGACGAAAAAGCCTCCTTTAACTCTTGAGATTTCGGATGATGAGGCGACAAAGTTGCTTGAGTCTATCAATTCTTCTTTACAAGTAGATAAATGCAACACCAATTAATGATTCAGCTAGTCGTCAAGAACTTGATAGGGCTCTTGAAAGCCTTGAAATAAGGAGGCTCCCCCAGGTGCAACTTTATTGTTGGATTATTAACCATAATAACTTTACTAACCTCAACCTCAAAACTCAAATTGAAAGGAAATTAGTAAAAATGTTCCAAAAGATAGCGAGGCTCAGGAGACGTAGGGACGGACGGATATGAAAAATCCCCCCTGGACAGCTACAAGACCATTATTGGTTCTATGGAACCCGGTAATACCTTATTTTGAGACTAACAAACTCGATGGTGAAAATGTCGAAGCCATTCATATGATGCTTAGTATATTAAAGGATGCAAAAAAAGTACGACGGTTCAATAAATTCTCTGATAGCCGGCCAGGAAAATTTCGAAAAGGTATACCAGCGTGCGCTTCATACTCGAAAATGGAAAATTGAAAATTAAAAGTTAAATGAATTAAGTAGGTGGCCTTTCTCATGAACAAGAGAATATTGTGAGACAAGGCTAACTCCTAACCCGCTATCTCCGGTACAAGTAAAATTGTAATTTAATATTATGTGTATTACTCGGTTTGAATTGAACCTAAGATCAAAAGCCTTTAGCTCTAGTTAGTCTCCATGAATATATTAATTATGGAATTGTGCAATAATATTAATAAGTAAATAGAAAAAGAAGTTTTCCGGCCGAGAGTTCCGGGCTTCGCTTCTAATCCTCTCGATGGAATTAGAGTCACTAAACCCTTTTTGGTGTACCTCAATCAATCAGTATTCTTTAATAATTAAGAAAGACTGAGTACTTCGAAGTCAGATCTAGGGGAGGAAAACCTGACTATTAATATTATTACAACAATTAGGAGACATCGTGGTCTGACAATTAAGATTCTCGTAGGATTTTAGTCGCCTCCAGTTTGGACACTCAGCCAATAATATTAACGCCAATTGCCTGAGATCTGTAGATAAAGTTTCCGCCGAAATTTAATGGTATAGTAGTTGAATATAAGCGTGTACGTAGTACTATTATTTCTCTCGTACAAGGATATCTAATTAAATATCAACGTATGCAATGGTATTTCCTACAATTCTAATCTGCCTTCAACAGAGGACAATAGGCGCGAGTAGAAAGAAGGGAGTTTAATCGCCGCGAGTAGAGAATCCACCAACACCCTCATGAGCCGGAGTAGGACGTCGCCGTTACACACCATAGGGACATAAGTTCATTTCATTCTTTATTGACATTAAAAAAAAGATTATCAAATAAATAAATAAATAATATGGCGTACGACCAGCCCGTTCTATTATTTCCTTCTTTTACTTGTATCTTTAAAATCAGGACCAGCATCTCGTGCTTCTTTACGCTCCTTAGTACATGTAGGACAATACCACGTACCAGACGGAGGTTCTTTTAATCCCACACAATCATAGTGAAACCATTCATATTGACAATCAGGATTATCACAAGCAACCATATTTCCAAATGATACTTGTTGACATGTACAATATAATACTTCTTCTTCTTCGGCTCCTCCATTTATTGGGGCATGAGAACCATTGACAGAAGTCTCCTTAGAAGCAACAGTAGCCGCAGCATGATGTCCTTGAGGTCGAGAGGATTTGACAGGAACACCTGCACCAGTCCCTCTCGATCCTTTTCCTTTTCCTTTTCCTTTTCCTTTTCCTGTCCCTCCTTCTCCTTCAGCACCATTAACACCAGCATCATTTGGAGTAGATATTCCAGATACATCACTATCATTAACAACCATAGCAAACCGTTGTCTTTTGGATGGTCTTGCAGCTGGGGTTGAACCTCTAGACCCACCTGGAATAGGAGATCCACGTTTCCGCTCAACAGTAAGTGGAACTGCTGTTGATCCTAAACCTCTACTTGCTCCACGACCACCACCAACGCCAGCTGGTATAGAACCCTGTCGAGTAGATGGTGCCGAATCAGTATATGAAGAATATAAACCATTAGGTGAAGCAGGTGCTAATAATCCTTCCTCTTCCAACTTCTTAATATCATCATTAAGTTTTTTAACTTGTCGGGATATAATATAAAGACCAGTATTAGCTAAATCACATTTGGATTGCTGAATGGCCATAGCCTTCTCGAAGTCACTATGAATCTTTGGATAAGCAGCTGCTTCTTTAGGATTTTCTGCAAGTGATCCATGCGAACGAATGAATTTATGGATTTGATTATCTCTTTGTTGGATTCTTTTTCTAGTATCATAAAATTTCAAATCTTTATCTCGGATTTCTTCTAAGATGTATGCTATTTCTGCTGGAAGGTTGGTTAAGTCTGATACATATTGTTCAAGTACAGAAGCAGCATCCATAGTGTAAACAAGTGGTTATTCTGTATCTGCCTTTATACACTTATATAAAATTGTATTATTGAACAGATATATCTTTGTCGTTATGGTAAATTTGAACGAAGCTTGGTTAATATTTGATTGAAACAAAAGCTACGTGAATGTTGACCTATGAAGGAAAGGAGGCGAAGATTTGAAATCGATGAGCGGTAAATAGCGCCGTATATACTTTAAACCCGTTATAGAAATTTGTAATTCTGCCATATCGGGAATTTAACCAGGGCTAACCCCGATTTGGCGTTTCTGGACTTAATCCTATGATTGATAATCATTTTATTGTCTATGTAAGCTTAATCCTATCAGTTTTAACATGCATAACCCCCGTGTAAAAGTAATGTGCACATTTCTATCTTGGGCCGATCGACATTATCACCTCCGGGCGGCGGTAGCTCTACCCCGCCGGGGCTTGCTCCGCCAAAGTTTATGCTTAGGATCGTGTTGGTCTAGAACCTCAGCCTGCCTCCGACAGATCAGGGGTAATCTTCGATAACACATTAGATAAATTATTACAATAATAAAAAGTTGTAAATAGTTATTAAATAATTTAAGTTACTGTACTAGATAGACTTAGAAAGTGATACATTGTTATAGTACCAATTTTGTTAATTGGAAAAAAGAACTCGGTGGTACGTTGGTGGAACCTAACTACTACCAGAAACAGGATGAGGATGAGAAGGAGGTAAAGGAGGAGGCGTAGGATTAGAATTACCAGTGACAATATGAGCCGTATCTGGTTGTGAGCTATGATTCTTCTCGGGATTAGAGGTAGAAGTATTCTTGTTATTACTAAACCAATGATGCTGTTTCTTTTCATCCGCTTTTTGTGCTCCAGTATTATTTGATGGACTTCCCTGTGCAGGATGTTGCCTGCTTTTCTCTTTTAAATTCTTCTCTCCTCGAGTCTTCAAAATCCTTTCTAATATAGATGAATTACGAGTATTAGATTTATATATAGCAGTAGCAATATCTCCAGCAACAGGAACAAATCCAAGACCAGCTTCGGCCATTAGATTGGCCATCATATAGGATCTTTCCCATGCAGTAAGACCACCATCAATTTTTTCAGCTTTATGAATAGTCTGTAATCCAAGGTAAAGATTAATAGCCCAACCAATGCTTATATAGTTAGTATCCTATATCCCGTTTTATATCCGGTAGCTGGGGAGTAGCCTCAGACCTCTAGGCCGAGAGAAGACATCGGGGGCTACGCACCACCATCACGTAATCCACTTACATAGGAATCAATCCAATTAAAATAGTAAATCCACAATTGAATCCACAAAGGCCAAATACTAGCTCCAAATAATACGCTCTTCCCTTGACACTTTTCAAGACCTTTTCATCATTTTTAGAAATTCCAGCAGGAAGTTGCTTTTTTATTTTTTTGCTACTAACATTTCCATTAGGATCCGTTTCTTCGACCTGAAATGGTTAGAAAAACTAAGAACAGTAGTTAGAGTACAATTTCAATACCGAATCACAACTTACAATTAAGTAATATGGATCCTCGGCTCCGAAAGCATGTTGAAGCTCTTTTGAAGCAAAATGGTTAATTGCGGTACTTGCCATATTTATAGAGAACTCCACAAACTCGAATTATTAAAAATCGTTTATTTTGACAAAGTCCATAAATGCGATCAGTAAAACAAGATAAGAACGAAACAGAAACAGAAACAAAGATCGGTTGATAATATAGAAAAAGATAAGCGGAAATTTCAAGGCGTCTCGTGTCTCTGTTGCTTTCTTAAAGGGCTGTACTTGTACTTTGTTTAATCTGTTACCCGGGTAACTAACCCTCTGAAATTAAAGTTTATACTACTGTTAAGATAAAAAAAAGATGCGGGAAGAGGCCGAGATGAACCCCGTATCTAACAATTTAACAGCATAAATTCACTTAACTTTCTGTTATTTTCTGTTAAGCCTTGTCGAGCGGGCTTTAGAATAAATATTTTCTCGCTCCATGTATATGATATTATGATTGATTATCCGTACCCCCTACATATGAATTGTCTAATTTGTCTATAATTCCACGGTGTCAACAATTCTATTGATGTCGTTAAATTTCTCCCAATGTTAGGGCTCTCCTAGCGCCAAAATCCTCTGCCCGCCCGGGTCTCAGTCCTCGACAACTGGCACATCTCATAGATCTCGCTTAGCCTGACTGTTCGACTCTGTTAGAAGTTAACCTAAAATAACCTCTCGATTTACAGTTGTTTTGAGAAGATACTCTAGATAGTTTACAGAATTAATAGAGCTAGCTCCTCCGGGAATATGAGGTAAAGCTTTTGTCTTTTACTAATCTATAGCAATATTCTTATTTTATCTGCCGCCTTGATGCCGCCGACGGTTTACACTAGTATATTTATATTATATATCCATACAGTACTGTAACTGTTACTCATGGGACAGATCACCAAAGGGACATATATCCAAGAAGACGGATCACCAACAGGAAACCATAGATCCTCAGCCATAAGTTATCTACAATAAAGTCAGGCGATAAGGATCACACTGGGATCGCAAATCAGGGGTATTTTCATGTTACCTCATTGTATCCCTGCCATTCCATCTAACTCGTAACTGATCCAATCGATCCAATCGGTCTTGCCATCTTCTGCAATTAGCTGGACGTGAAGACGAAATTAAATTTCAACATTATTTTTATTATGTCTAAATTAAACTTGCTGTATACTTATACAGAGACATTCAAGCAGAACAAACAAATAAACTATAACACTTTCTTCCCACTATCATTAACAATAATACGATCTACAAATTAGTAGTAGTAAATAACCATCTTCACCCTCCCAATTTATTGCTCCCGTGAGGAAGGAGCAGTTTCATTAGGAAGAGATTTGTCAATAAATCGACCCTCCTGTCCACGTCTACCATAAACAGCCGGAGGTGTGGGAACACCACCAGGTTGATCAATCCAACGAGATTGTAATGCAAGAATATAATCTCGCAATTCAACATTTTCTTGTTTAAGTGCTTCAATTGTATTTTTAGCTTCTAAAAGCTCTTCCACTTTAGCTTCCAAATCTTTTATATGAAGCTCTTTACGTTGACGGAAAGCTCTCTGAGCAGCACGATTCTGAACAGCTCGTTTAGATTGAGATAATGGTCTAGATTTAGATGCTCCACTGCCACCATCTTCTTCACCACTAGGGCTAATATCATCAATATCACTGCCAGGTGCAGCGCTAGAAAGTGGAGGTAATACAGTTGGTTGTTGACGATGAGATATTTCAGAAACACCTACACGAACAGGTGTACTTGCAGCTACAGCAAATGAAGTGACATCTGTAGTAGCATCAGATGATCCTGGACCATTAGTACTACCACCGGTGGAACCAGTGGCCGATACTTCCTTAGAAACCAGCTTTTTAGCATTAGTTGACACAGAAGAAGAAGGAGAAGAAGCAGGATTTCGACGACGACGACGACTCTGGCTCTGACTAAAAGAAGGATCTATTTGAGTAACAGCATCCTTATTATCAGTAGGTGATGATGGCCAGCCATTAAATGAAGTAGTTGATTCCATTATGAAGATATATAACAAACTAGTAGTTAGTAATAAATTACATTATTGACCTCCTCAACTGTTCCGCCTGCGACAGCAGAGACGAAGCCCCCGACCATTTTCGGTAAACCACTTCCAGCACCATCATCACTACTATAACCACCTGTCTGTCTACATATTCACTTTGCCTAATAATACCACAAGTTCAACAGTATATTTCCCCAATATTTAACTTGATGTCTTTTATGTCCGCTTATCTTATCGGATGAGTTGTCATCACATATTTATAATCCACCCGCCATCTTTTAATCAGCAATTACCAACCAAAACCACCAACATCAATACAAGACTTACCCCGATAAAACTCGTCAAAACAACCACAATATAAATCAAAAAATTAATTAATTAGAGATAATAATTAATACAATAAATTATCTTCACCAAATATCTCTATTTAAAGAAACAAATAATAAATAAATGTTTTATTAACAAATATATTTTGGACCAACTGACAAATAAAGACAAGTTTGTGTTAGTAAGAGATGTTGTAATAAAACAAAACGAAGAAACTGTTTAGATAAGGCGGTAAAATAGACAAACGCCGGGTAATTGGGCGCCGCATGCATGCATGCATATGTTTCTCCCACTAACTGTTAAGGCGACGGTTTTAACTTCCTCTAGTCCCGATGAATGTGGACACTCCCGCGGGGGAGACAGAAAGAAGGAATATGACTAAACATTTACTGACAGTGGATGGGCTAAACATTTAAAGTTGATAGGCGGTAGTCGGTAGACGGGCGGGGATAAATAGACGGGGATTAAAGTTGGATACAAGTAGATGGAGATAACAAAAAAACACCAGATAACTGGTCGACGGATTAATTAATTGATCAGTGCCTGACCAGCAGTAGTAATAAAGAACCGATTGATATTTATTCCCCCATATATGTCGTATATACTATAGCCTTGATATGTACCATCATGTATGTGCGCGAGTCTCATTTGAACGACCGTTTCTGTAAAGGAGTGTCTTTAAAAGATCTCTGGTTTTTTTCATGTCCTTTGCATATGACATATATCAGATACGAAACGAATTACTACCTAATTATATGTATATAATAATCTGATTAATGTAGTAGCTTACAAACCATTTTAATTATTACATAATTCACATCAAATCAGTTAATAATAAGAATGAAATCGTATAGTTGTTTTATGTCAAGTCAAGTTAATAGAGTATTACGGTACTGGTGATCCTCAGATTCGACGACGGCAGAGATCGCGCACGGCCTAAATATTGTAATTAAATACTACTACTATTATTATTCAAGTTTTATATTATCTCCGAATATGATTCCGTATCAACAAGTCGACAACAACCTCCTTGTTACCTTCTGTTAATGGCTGTTTCTGTCTTGCCTCCGACAACTGGAGATACCACCTCGCACTCCCCATTCCCCACCAATCCACAGATGTTAATAAGGCCTAATATGAGTATATCACTCCTAATCAGTAACAGATTGAACCGTAAAACCCACGAATGCACCTTCAATTAATTAATTGCCTCTTGGGAAATATACGGCACGGCAATAACGTACAAAAACCGCGTCACTAGCTTTAATGGTACTACGAATAATCATTGGTTAGCTCTTAACGTACGTAGCATCGTATATGTAGCCTTGCAATAAGTTAACGAAGTTACAGATAAGAACAAAGATAAATATGAACCTAATCACCGCGGCATTAAAACAACAGTAAATTACAGCCGTGCGGCACAAATAAACAGATTTGTTAATGTAAGTGGCCGTTTTTGAAAATAAGAAAACATCCTATAACAGGCTGATTTTGAAAACAGGAGGCCGTGTGTTGGACTGAATTCGAAGTAACGCGTTCGCAATAAATCGATTCGCGAGCCTTTCGTGATTTTATTGAACGTTGACTTTATTTCATATCTTTCAAATCACGTCACTATGAACGATATATCAAATGGTAATACTAATAATAAAAGAAAATGGGAACAATCTGATCCAACAACTTCATATCCCTCTTATCCATCTCCACCACCCTCATCTCCTATCGAATCATTGAGCAAGAAACATGCTATAAAACCAGTTCAGAGCTATGTAGAAGGTACGATGAATTTTCAATTCCCGCTTACCATTTGTCTGCCTTTACCGCTTTACTCGGATTGCCCCGGTGATGGGCCGTAGACCCGGACCCCTAGATCTCGCACTCTCGAGATTGGATTGTTTATGTTGTTAATATTCTCGGTTCGCTCGCTCGGGTCGGTTGGCTGGATCGCTGGAACAACTATGCTTCAGATCCAATTGTTCTATGCGTGGATCAAAGCTAGCTGAGATGAGCCGACCGCCACTGAACCTCGACCGAAGCGAGCTACGGGTGGTGTTGTGCCCCGGCTGCAACAGGCAAACAAGGGCCAGGTGGATCATTGTTTTTGGTGTTTCTAACCAACTCTAGCGAATACACTTCGATTGATTCGACAAGCACAGATTGCTGAGGCACAACGGAAAATAAAACCTATGACCACTACTACAGATAGATTAATATGTGAGGATTGTGGTAGGGAATTGAAAGATGATTATATAGATCATAAGGAATATCAATGTGTTCATTGTGGTAAATCGGTATGTCAATATTGTTCAGTGCAAAGGATTTTTAGCAAAAATTTATTAGAATGTCTGGATTGTATAAGGTAAACAGTTAAACAATCTATATGTATATATATTTATATATTTTCTTATTTATTTAGTTTATATTTTTAAAAGATTACATTACTGAAATAATGAAATATATAAGAAACTAAAAGCTGTTTCGAAAAAGCCCAGTCAACCAAGCTAAGAGATGAGAGATACACTCAATCGTAGCAATAACAAAAAATCCATTTTTTTAAAGATTTTTTTCTTTAAAAAAATTGCTGCTGCTGTTGCTGCTGAAGTTGTGGTTGTTGCTGGAATTGCTGGAAATTTTGTTGCGGGATACTAGTTGTTTGAGGAAATACAGAAACAGTAGGCAACCGCTCAAGTCCCCCATATGTAGGTTGATAACCTACCACGCCTTGTTGAGTACCACCATTTGAGGTAACAACTATACTTCTACGAAATGGGTTACTACCTGTAGCTTGCGGCGATAGAACTTGTGGTTGTTGCACGATAGAAAATGGATTTGTACCTGTTCGCTGTATTGGAACAGGTTGTTGTGCTGTTTCCGTTACTACTGGCAGAGTTGATGCCCGTTTGACAAATGGGTTTCGTTCACCAGTTGTTTCTGTTCCGGTGATAGATTTTCTGAATGGATTACTTCCAGTATTTGATCGTTGTAGCTGTACTGGTGGTTGTGATTGTTGGGGTTGTTGCTGCTGTTGGAGTTGTTGTTGCTGCTGTTGGAGTTGTTGTTGCTGCAATTGCTGCTGCTGTAATTGCTGTTGTTGTTGTTGTTGCTGTAATTGTTGTTGTTGAAGCTGTTGTTGTTGAAGCTGCTGCTGCTGAAGCTGTTGCTGCTGCTGCAGTAATTGTGCCTGGTCCTGTGTGACAATGCCAGTAAACTGCTGTGATGATACAACTGGGGATGATTGAATTGCAAGTCCCCATGGATTATTGTTATTTATTATTTGTCCTCCACCAGTCTGTTGCACAAATGGTTGTTGCTGTTGCTGGACAAGCTGTTGGGCTGCCAATTGCTGCTGTTGAAGTTGCTGTTGCTGCTGAGCTAGTTGCTGTTGTTGAACGACTTGTTGTTGCTGAGCAACCCGCTGTTGTTGCTGAGCAAGTTGTTGTTGTTGCTGCTGAAGTGTAAAAGTATCTGGAGGTCCATTATCAATTAAAACCGATTCCTGCATAGGTACTTGACCACCATTTGGTAAAGTGATGAAATCAAAATTAGACCCTAAGGTACTGCCACCAGTAGCTGGTTTTGTCGTTGAACTAGTACTTTTCTTTCTTTGATTTTGATTCTGAGCTTGACCTCTACTATAATTTGTACCATCACTATTACTACTAGTAGTACGTGCTTGCCTTTCAGCCAAATATTGCCTATGATTAATATCAAAATCAGGATCATTCAGATAATCCTCCAATGATTGTGTCAATGATGTAGGAGCATGTTTAATATTTGGAATATGCAGTTTAGTAGAATATTCCAAATGTTTGGCGGTTTTCAAATAATTAACTACTTTAACCGTCTGTTCAGTAAATCCATTATAAACCTCTAAAGCATGTTCAGCATCAATTTTGGACATTTCAAAATAATGCTCTAAAACATTAATAACCCCTTCATTCAATACTTGGAATAATGATAAAAGATCATGAACTAATAATCGGAAAACTGTTAAGGTAATATCATTGTTAACCTCTTCTTCATGAAATCGACACTTCAAAAGAGCATCAATTTGAATAAGAACACTATCACATTCTCTTAACAATCCTTTATCAACAGTCAAATCTCGCAGTCGACCTCCACCACCGCCACCACCACTATGACGACTACCACTATCAGACTTTGATTGATATCTTACATAATCAATCTTGGTCTTCTTGAATTGAATAGCTCTAGAATGCAAATATTTGGCATATTTTACTAATCCAACTGCTTGAGGATTAGAACTACCAGCACCAATTTTGACTTCCAATATTCGAGGAGACGCAGCCAAATATTCCAAAGTCACATCCCTTGCTCCTTCTCGGATCATTAAATGCACAACAATTAGTGCCTTATATACAATTGTCCAAGCAGAATCCCTTATTCTGTTTCCCAACGTTCTCATTACCACTTCAAAATCTCCTGTTCCTTCATTATACGTAGTCTGAAGAATAGGTTCAATATATTTTGGTTTCGGCGCTGCCAGCTGTAGATGACCTGTTAGTAAAAGGACGAACTCTAACCCTCGTCTCGAGGCGGCCATCCCTCAGTCCTCATCCCCCATGTGGCTCCGGCGGTTTGGGCGTTGCCCCAGACCCCTCAGCTCGCTTCGCTCGTCCTGGTGCTCACAACATGCTCCGCTCGACTTATCCACATGGTACGGATAGGCTCGAGCGAAGCATGCGATGTCCCTCTCAGTCGCAGAAGGCATAGAAGAGGTAGGTGACTTCGACTAGACCCCTGATTCAGGCGCCGATGTATCCCCAAACAATTTTCTCAGAAGAATATAAACCCATTGTTTGTTTTCGTTCCACCTGATGATCCAGAGACCCGCTAACTGACTAGCCCGAGCATTCCGATTATTGAGAGGTATCGGAATAAACAAGTAATATGCCGTGGGTATTGGTCAAAGTCTTCCTCCCTGCTGCCGATAATATCCATGTTTGAAATATTTTTCATTTCTATTCTTACCTTTATCTTAGTAGCGCCCTATTTTGTTAGCCTCAGAATATAAATATCAATAGCAATCTAGTTCAATACGTACTTTGACTATCTTTTCATATGAACCGGACATCTTAGTGAAGAATATTTGTACAAAATAAAGAGAAAGATGGAATTGA
>JAJMIF010000166.1:15327-39037 GCA_030583505.1 Sugiyamaella castrensis
CCCATAATGAGCCTCACAAGCTGTCTGTTCAAAAAAAAAAAAAAAAAAAAAATAACAGAATATTTTAGTAGTGAGTAAAGATGACTTTACATTTACTGTTTACGTAACTGGATATTGTTGTACCGATATTTGATAGATTAGAGCGGGGCTATCCTTTCTGCAGGGGCGAAGGATAAATCATCCGCTGTCAAAGGCCATTCTCTAGTTAAATCCGACGATTGGGAATTTGGAACGACGAGTCGAGACACTTCCCGCCTTCTTGCTACTCTTCCTCCGGCTCTTCCCCAGGACCCTGAGCTTCGTCGATTGTACATTACCTCCGGCGGTTGGAGTGGTAGTTCACTTTGCTATATAAAAAAAAATTTATTCTTGCTCTCACTATTAGATCTTCTAATCTAGACTTGGGAGATTGAAGTGATAATTAATGGTGGCCGATCACTGTTGAACATATTGAAGGCTACGCGTCTGGTTAGTGACTGGGCAGCGGGTCCGGGCCGGTGCACTGTACTCGGAGGTCTGTATGGTGAAGGTCTGTGGGTGGTGCCTGTGGTGCCTGTGGTGCCTGGGGTGCCTGGGGTGCCTGTGGTGCCTGGGTTGGTGTATGTGGGGAGGGAATACACGCATTTAATGGATGTAAACTGATGAGGTTTACTACACAAGCTTAACACATACATAACAGGGAGCATTAACAGTTAACCATAACAGCAACCAGGGGAGGTAAGTCACAGTTTATAATTTAAAAAAGTTAATCTATTATTATACAACCTGGCAATAACTTGGCCTCATTAGAATTGATTTGCTAGATAGACCTTTCGGTCGTAAATTTTGACGGTTCATTGTCGCAGCAACAAGCTTGTGGAAAACGAGAGCTGAGAACAGAATAAAGTAATTATTCTAAGTAAGCAAACGAAGTGAACTCACTGAACTGGTTTGAGCTTTTAGCTAAAGTTAATAATTCGTCTTTCTGCTGTCCCCCCATCGATGGACAGTTGAGTCGTGAAGCTGACTAAACCATGACTAATCTATGTCGGTTAAAAGTAGACAGACCCGTGCACATACGCCAATGTTAAGGAAAATTAGGCAAAAACTGAATTTTCTGTTCGGACCCCGTACTCAGCTTAGCACGGACCTACTTAGCCAGGGCCTAACCTAGCCAAGGGCTTATCTTAAGGTTTAATTCCCCTTACTAATTTGAATTAATATGACTGTTCAATTATCTTTTAATCCATTTAATTCTTTTTAGATATTTTCCTTCTTGGATTTTCTCCTTATCTTTTTGAAATATTTTTTTTGTTCTTCTAAACTGTCATTTTGTTTTGATTAAAAGTTGACTCATTATTTATCTCTAAAATAGGATTGAATTTTTCAGGGGCAAAGAGAGGAGAATTTAGTAGAAAAGTAGAATAATTAGAACAAGCCAGAGTGAGGGTCTCTATAGAGTAGACCCTTTGTCAAATTATATCATAGATAACCAAAAGCTAGGGGTCCTGGTCCTATAGTATCGGTGACACTCTGAAGAAGTACATTTTTTACTTTAGTTAAATATTTCGGTTCTCATTGGGTGGGTTGAAATTTGTTTATCCAGGGACTTTTTTAGAACATAGACTATTTGCGTTTTGTGAATTAGTTCATTCAATTTATTCTAATCGATATATATTTTTCTCAACTCCTCATAAAATGGTCTTCAGAACAAGCTCAGATAGCTTAGCAACTCCTCTTTTATCTCATCGAAATATTCATGATGTTGTTAATCCTACAAGATCCTTTGGCTATATCCTTTTATTAACGGTTATAATAGGTGGTTTACAACTTTCTTGGTGTACTGAATTCTCAAATGGAACTCCTTATTTATTATCTTTAGGAATGTCTAAAACTTTAATGAGTTTAGTATGGATTGCTGGCCCATTATCTGGAACTTTAGGTCAACCTATCGTAGGAGTTATAAGTGATGAATCAAGATGGAAATATGGAAGACGTAGACCACTTATTATATTAGGTGCTATAGCTACAATTGCTTCTTTACTATTACTTAGTTGGTCAAAAGATATTGTTGAATGGTTCAGTTCATCATATCTAACTGAAGATGAAATTCGGTCAAGAACTATTCCGTTTGCTGCAGTTTTTGTTTATGTTTTGGATTTTTCAATTAGTGTTATTCAAGCTTCTTCAAGAGCTTATATTGTTGATAATGTTCCTACTCATCAACAGAATGATGCAAACGCATGGGCTGCTAGAATGACTGGGATTGGGAATATTGTTGGTTATGTTTTAGGATCAATTAATTTATCCAGGGCTTTTCCTTGGTTAGGAAATACTCAATTTAAAGTATTAAGTGCTTGGGCGTGTATTGCTCTTGTTGTAACTGTTGTACCAGCAGTAGTTTTTATTCCTGAACGTGATCCTAATACTGATCCTACTATTGCTGTTTCTCCTAAGGAACAAGGTGAAGGAACTGTACGATCATCATCATCATTTCTTCGACAAAATAAACTTAGTCAAATATATAATGACACTTATCGTGCAATTATTCATTTATCGCCTCAAACAAGACTTTTATGTAACGTGCAATTTTTTGCATGGATCGGCTATTTTCCAATGTTATTTTATACTACTACTTATGTAGGTGATATTTATCGAAGAGAAGTGTTATCTAATCGACCTCTTAATGCTCCTCCACTTACTCAACCTGAAACTGATCAATTATGGGAAGAAGGAACAAGACGTGGTGCTTATGCTCTTGTAGTGTATTCCATTACTTCTTTGACTGCTAATTTCGTTCTGCCATATATTGTTAGTGATACTTATTATAAAAGGCATCCAATTTCTGGTGATGATGATGATATTGATAATGATATTGATAATGATGATGATAACAATGATAATGGCGAACTTTCTACTACTGCCAATAAATCAAAAAATCGTTATAATCTAATTCTTCGTTGGTTAGATTCAAAACGTACAACTGTGGCTAGAATGTGGACTTGGTCTCATATATTATTTGCGATTTCAATGTTCTCTACGTTTTGGATTAAAACAACTGATCAAGCTACTGTTTTAGTTGGTGTGTTAGGAGTATGTTGGGCTGTTGCACATTGGGCCCCATTTACTATTATTTCTGAAGAGATTTCCAGAATTAAAGAGAAAAAAGCTAGATCTCAAGTCCTCGGTACTGAAAGTGATCATCATAGATACCATTCATATGAACATGAGGCAGGGATCGTGTTAGGAGTACATAATGTATTTGTTGCATCTCCTCAAATGATTAGTTCACTTATGAGTAGTATACTTTTTAAATTCTTTTCTGATAGTGATGGTGGTGATAGTATTGGTTGGGTTTTCAGATTTGGTGGTATATTTGCAATAGTTGCTACTTATTTGAGCTTGTTTATTAAAGAGCCTCATGATTTAGATCTTGAGGATGAATTAAATGAGTAATGTTAAGGTATATATTTATATGAACAGTTATGATAAGTGCACGAAGCATTAGCTATCTCGAGCGCATCTTTGGCATAACTCATTTGCTCCAAACGAAGCTCCAGCCAGGCTCTCAGTCATCCTGACGAGGGTTTGACCATTTCAAGCGAGAACTAGGCCGGCAAGGTATAGAGCTCAGCTGCCACCGGACCTTACATAAACACGAACTCGACCTAACCCTTATCACAATCTTATCACAATATTATCACAATCGGTTATGCAGTTGAGATACAGGATCCACCGACAAGCCAGTTTGAAAATAAGATTAACTAAAAAAACTAGCTCTAGAAGGTTCTTAATCACGGTACTTAAAGGTCAAGTCATATTTTAGTAGCTTCTGGCCCGGTTCTTAATCATGGTACTTCCAGGTCAAAAAGTCATAATCTAGTAGCTTCTGGCCCGGACCACCTGTTTTATTGATAGCAAATAGTAAAATGAGAGTAGTAAGTTGTTTTAACTGCTAACAAGTTACGAAGAACGAACATAGCACCGTCATGATCAATGATAAGAATAAAATGAGAACTTGAATATGATGTGTAATACTCCTAACACTTACTTAGGATCCTTGGATAGATCTGACAGCCGGGGAGCGCCGCGACCATCAGCACTCACGTGATCTTTGACCGCTCGCGCCGTTAAAGAACCCCTGCCAAAGCCTGGGGAACTACTCAGCACGGGTCTTCGAACCTGCAGGATAAGATGTGGGGTGGGGAAGGCGATTCACCTGATTTTTTGAATCTTCAACTTCGTGGTCTGTTTATATTTGTCAAAGGGATTGTTTGTTTGATTGATTGGCTGGTTGATTGATTTGATTGATTAATTGGTTTGATTGATTGGTTTGATTGTTCTAACTTCTAAATATTTTTTCTTTGTAACTGTTCGAATTAAAATTTCAATTCCTTTGTCTCTCATCATATCTCTTTGTATTCACTATCCTCAATAATGTTACGTATTAAAACTTTCAACAGATCACTTAAAACTATTATCAACTCTAGATCAATTACTACCAGTCAATTGGCTAGCTTTAAAGTTCCTGAAATCTTCAATGAACCTGTAAGAACATTTGAACCTGGATCAAAAGATCGAAAGGGTGTCCAGGACGCTCTTAATCGTTTAGGAGAATCGGATAATCTTATACCTTTGGTTATTGGAGGTAAAGAAATTTATACAAAAGATCCATTTATACAATCGTCGCCTTCAAATTATAACAAAACTGTTGCAATTGTCAGTTCTGCTTCTGAAAAGGACGTAAATGACGCTATTAAATCATCTTTGGAGGCTAAGAAATCGTGGGAATCCGCTCCTTGGGCTGATCGAGCTTCTATATTTCTAAAGGCTGCTGAACTTATTGCTGGTAAATATCGATATGATATGTTGGCTGCTACTATATTGGGCCAGGGTAAAAACATTTATCAAGCAGAAATTGATTCTACTTGTGAATTAATTGATTTTCTAAGATTTAATGTCAAATATGCTGAGGAATTATATCACGAACAACCAACCAGATCTTCGCCTGGTGTATGGAATAGAGCCGAATATCGTCCTTTGGAAGGATTTGTATATGCTGTTACTCCTTTCAACTTTACTGCTATTGCTGGAAACCTTGTAGCTGCCCCTGCTTTGTTGGGTAATACTGTAGTTTGGAAGCCATCCAATTCTTCTGTATTATCAAATTATTTACTCTATAAAATCTTCGCTGAAGCAGGAGTTCCTGAAGGTGTGATTAATTTCATCCCTGGTCAAGACCCTGCCGAAGTCACTCGTCCAATTATTAATCATCCTGATTTTGCTGCGTTGCATTTCACTGGCTCTACTGATGTTTTTATCGATTTATACCAGTCCATTGCAAACAATTTACCGAATTATCGATCTTATCCAAGAATTGTAGGTGAAACTGGTGGTAAAAATTTCCATGTAATTCATAAATCTGCAAATGTGTCACATGCTGTTAGGTCAACAGTACGAGGTGCGTTCGAATATCAAGGTCAAAAATGTTCCGCCACTTCTAGAGTTTATGTATCTCAATCTATTTGGCCACAATTTAAATCTGAACTTGTTGCTGAGACTGAGAATCTAATCAAAACTGGTTCTGGTGATCCTACTGAATCCACTGGATTCCATAAGTTTGTTGGCCCCGTTATTCATGAACGCGCCTTTGAAAAGTTGGAAACGGCTATTAATCAAGGTAAGAAAGATCCAGAGCTTGAATTATTAGTAGGTGGTAAAGTTGACGATTCAGTTGGTTATTATGTAGAACCAACTATTTTTGTCACTAAGGACCCAACTCATAGCTATCTCCAAACCGAATTCTTTGGCCCCATTCTTACTGTCCATGTATTCCCAGATTCTCAATTTGCAGAAGTTCTTGAAGTGGTTGATGCTACAGGTAAATATGGGTTGACAGGTAGTATATTTTCTCAGGACCGGGAAGCTATTCGAATTGCATCTGAAAAACTTCGAAACTCTGCAGGAAATTTCTATATCAATGATAAATCTACTGGTGCTGTAGTTGGTCAGCAATGGTTTGGTGGTTCTCGTAAATCTGGAACAAATGACAAGAGTGGATCTGGAAATATTCTTTCTCGCTTTGTTTCTGTTAGGAATATTAAAGAGAACTTTGTTGAAGTTGATTCTGTTCTCTACCCATCGAATGCACTGTAATTAATTAGTTTAGTTATTTCTGAAATATATATTTGCCCTAATATGCGCAATCCTATCTCCGGCGGCTGGGACGAAGCCTCTGACCCTAGCTCTCGCTACTATATTCTCGAGGAGTTCGGCGGGACCCTTGGTTACAGCCGCCGGAGGCAAACGGGGAGACCTACCTAGGGGTCAGAAGGGGGGGTAGTTAAAAATATTGTCAAATTTAGATAAGTTATCATATGTACAAACTGAAGTCCTTGAAACGAAATCATAAGCGCCTGGCGGAGATAGGAAGGACCAGCCTTCACGATTCAAACTGATTGAGTGCTAGTCAACCCTGAATGATATAGTTACAAAATCTCCTCAGCAGTTAAATCCCTCTTAATACGGAAAGGTTTATTTCGCCAAAGAATTTTATGGCCACACATAGCTATAATCCATATTGGAAGAGCGAGAATTTCTCTCAGAAGCCAGATTGGTAGCCATGATGTCAGAAATGGTCTCATTCCCCTTTCTCCACCAGTACCTCTATGATCAGGAGAATAATTAGGCGATACAAAATAGGGACTATTCAAATGTTCCATATTAGAAAATGCTAACAAATTATGGAAATGCCAATAATCAGATGCACACCAGATAATCAAATGAGAAAAGAAAAAAGACCAACTGAATAAATTCTCAGATGAGAAAATCAAAACGGAAAATGCAAAACTACCAAAAATACCACAAAGAATACTTTCAGTAGTAGGTTCTAAAAGTGTGGCAGCGAATACCATATATCTCCGTACTCTTAACCATCGGACTCTACGTGAAACATAACCATTAAAATCAACATCAGATAATGGTTGAACCACCGAATCTCCAGTTAAAGCAGTACGACCGCCATTTTTCCACAAAGCTTCAGCTATCATATTATCTTCAGCAATATACTGGGCAAACACTCTGATACCGTGACCCGTTTGTTTACCAGTAGCTCTATCAAGATCAGATCTACGATATAAATTGGATTTACCCATTACACAAGGAGCTATAGCTACAGTATTTATAGCTAAATAGAATTTACCATGAGATGTCAACATATACATTTCATCAAGTTTTGAACCCCAGTTACCATTCCAAGGAGCTGATATGGAAATACAGGTTGGTAAATGATGAACCAATTGAACTTTAGGAGATCTATGAAAAGCATCAACAGAACGAGTTAATGTTCCAGCAGAAACCCAAACATTTGAATCTAAAACCCACATAATATCATATTTCCCTTGTTCATAGCCTTGAGCGAGGTTATTAATTTTTGGATTTGGGCCATAATTGCCTTCACCAATAAGGATTTTTGCATCTACATCAGGATATTTCGCAATAAGATCTTGAGCTACTTCAACAGCTGGATCTTCAGGGGAGGCAATACAGAAGATAATTTCGAATTTTTTATAATCTTGTAAAAAAGCCGAAGTTAGACAAGCATCCATTTCAGTATCAATTCCTTTTAAAGGGCGTAATATTGTTGCCCCTTCAGAACCAGACCCGTCTTCACGACTTAAGGGAGGAACAATATGAGTGTAATTTCTCTTAGCTACTGTTAAGCCAAGTAAACAAAGTCCTATTATCACAAAATACCAAATAAAACATATCAAAGCAAAGAGTACGATTATACCATGAGATAATGACGAAGATGATGACGAGGATAATGAAGATGATGATGAAGAGGAAGAAGAAGAAAATGATGATGATGATGAAAATGATGAAAATGAATGGCCAAGACGAGTATCCCGAACAGAATGAACAGACGGACTTATTATTACATCCCGAACAATCCGATGAAGAGTATAACCTTCGGTTGTTACCTGTGATGAAAAAACTGTCAGAACCGGTATCATGACAGATGTCAGGAATACTAATAGTATCAACTTTAACGTAGTTGGCATTGAGAATTGTAATTATTTAGATTCGAAACAATGCCGTCACTGAGGTCAGAATATCGCATTTAACCATTCTCTAATTACGAAAAATGTTTGTATAAATTTCACAATCTAAAAATTCTGAGTCATATACGATTATTACTTCTTTCTATAAAACGAATGAAAGCAAAAGGCCAAGTCAAAAGTTCAAATCAAAAGCTCAAATCAAAAGTCAAATTTATTTTTTTTGAAAATTTTCTAAAAGACCCAAAACTAATCAATTGTCCCGTTTGTAAATTCTAAACAATCCTTTTCAATCCAGTATCGGTAATGCACTTTATCTAATGCCGAGATGTCCGTTGAAAAGTCGAGTCGGAAGATAAATTTATGGTTAAATGGGGCCGGCCCGCGCATTACACGATCACTCAACATTTTACCCCTGCGACATCTGCGAGACATTCGAAGATCTGCCCGGCGTGCGGCTTGTTGCGTGGCTTCCGCACGGGACCGACATCTCGTACGCGACTGGAAAATACAGCGTAGCCTCAGACCCCTAGCAAAACCAATCATACTAAGGCACCACAAAAGCTAACGTAGCGATAGATGGGGACATATGACTGCACCGGTATAAAGTAAGAGAGGGTGACAGGGTGCACTCAGAGTTTATGTGTAAGATTGATTGTAGGTAAGGACTGTTAAGAGTTAACACAATTTATAGTGGCTTACTTAATCTTATGGTATAGCACGACTAAGCACTTCTGCATGTTTACGTAACACGGTCTTGTTGAAATAGTTGAGCACGTGATGCTAATTTACATGCATGCATGCATGCATATTACTGAATTGAAACACCATAACGTTATGAAAGCTAATTTCCACTTTAATAATATCTAATGCAGTAATTCTAAAATTGGCATTAATATCTAATTTTAAACGACAAACTATGGTCCACCCAAGGTTGGTGGAGCTAGCTACTCCATATTTCTAATATATATAGAGAGGTGAATCCCTCTTTAAATCTGATGAACACCGGGGTAGACAAGAGAAACAACCTTGATGACTTTAAGCACTAATAGTTACTACTGAAGTTTATACACCTGAAGTTATCTGTCATCCACTGAATTGTTAGAGCCATATAGTTGATAATATTATATTTTATTTATTTTATATTCTAGTACCGGAGCATATAAGTTGTCAATTTCAACAGCTCTTTATTGCCGATTCTAACCGTTACGTGAGATCCTGCAGATGAACCCCTGGTTTCTATTTCAAGATGTGAGCTCTGATTGAACTGTAATTTCTATTTAGTAATGATGACAATTTGGCAATGGATAATAATGCTAACAATTTATTATTCCAAGTGAGTGAAGTTGGTATAACATGCATATGCAGTAACACTGTATGTTCTCTCTTTAACCATTTTGAAATTTCAATCATGAATCACTATTTTTATTCTTATTCTTCCCGCTACCACGATTCCTCTAAAATTATATAGTTACAATAACTTAAACGAAGATTCACAGTGATATACCTACGCCTACTACTTGACATACATTGATCTTATAATAAATTACTGGGGCTGGCGAGCCATAAATACGTGCACTCTTGATACCTATAATCATCATCAATGTCAACAACTCGTAGACTAAACAGCAGGATACGAGAAATTCTACACAGGAGAGTGTCCTTATTTACGATTTGATCAGCGATATCCCACTTGCACGCGTTTGGAACATCCTCATCAATAGCAATGGACAATCACGTTTTAATGAATGAAAACTGACCGCACCTCCCTATAATATTATGTTACAATAGCCGGGAGAATCGATCATCCCCACAGAATATGTCACTGTCTCCGAGCTCCCTATGCTCGAGAATTCCAAATCCAATTACTAAATCCTGAGCAAAGCCAGAGCTAGGTATATGGTGTGTCTAAATGCAGTCACATTGTACCTAAATATCAAATTCTATGTCACCACTCCGCGAACACAGTGCAGCCCCATTTCAACTTTGGTCATTAGTAAGTCCAAGAATTCCTCATTATAGAATAATTGAGGCTCCTTTACGGTCTCAACTGCAAGTCCATGAATATTCTTGGTTTTACCCATCCAATATCCAGATACTAACACAATCATTCCAGCTCCAGTATTACATATTTGAGAATTGTCCAGTTTGGAAATTCCATCAACAGTGACAAAAGGAATTTGTTTATGTACATTATCTCCATTATCTTTGCGATTCAGAACACTTGTTATTTCTTCCACATTTAAAGTATCAGTTGCTGCACCGTAGCCAAGAGATATTCCATAGAATCGGACCCTGACACCTGGTTGCCATCGAAAACCATCCTGTGTCAGATCAGTGATAGTAATCAGGATCATTGAAATGCTCAATAATAAGTAATACCAAAGATACACATCTAAGACCCATTGGAGTAGAGAATTTCAAGGTAATAACCGTAGGAGAGGTTGTCTCAATGAACCGTAACTGGGGCTAATGAATATCAGAGTTAGGCAATTTTCAGAGCCGCACGTCACGCGTCGATCGACTGCACCGTAACATCTCCGCGAGCTCTCGCGTCTTGTTCATTGACGTGGGAAACCTTTATCAATGGCAGGATGAATCGAACTCTCGTCCCATAAGCCTTTCTTTGGTGCGGAGAACAAGCTGATTAATCCTCTAGAGAAAGGCTTTGGCGGTGGTTTTTGAACCTCAGGAGTGGAGGAGGTTTTTCCCAGCGCCCTTAAGTGGTGAATTCAGGGCTGGAATCTAGAAACTGAAACGAAGCAAACTTTATATTGAAACTATGTAAGCAATCTAGTGTCCCATCTACTCTTTGGAGGGAGAGGATCGAAGTAGATTTAATAAATAATAAATAATACATCAGTCCCAGGTCTGGTTGATCGATATCTAGATCGATCTCCAGTGCATGCCTTCGGTGTGCGGCGCAAAGGGCCCAGCCGCCCAGATACACACCTAATCTCGCTTATTCTAGGATTTGTTTAGTGATGGGTCACATCTCAAGCCGAGGGAGAGCGGTGAGTGTGGGGTCATGCTGTCCATAGAATAGATTATCAACGAAGAAATCTTACTATATACAATAGGAAATCATATTATCCAGTATTTATCATCGAATCAAAAAAGGCAACTGAACTATGTTTACTAGATGTGTACGTTTGTAAACGGAACCCCCAAGATCAACCTTGAGAAAGTTACGGCGCTAATCAACGATCTGCATGCAGATAAAATGTACAGCTTGCCCAATGATTTAAGATCTTAAAATGTCGATCTACCAACTTTTATTTCACTCTCTTCGGTTTCAGTTCTCTTTAGATTTCATTTTATTTCACTCTTTTAGCTTTCATTTCGTTTCGTTTCTCTTTCATTATTTTATTCTCTTCGGTTTGATTTCTCTTTAGATTAGCTTCTCTCTCCTTGTTTCTCTCTCTGTTCATTCCACCAAAGAGTTCATTCGTTTACTCTTCCTCTCGAATTAGATCATTTACTCTTTCTGTCCTATATCAATGTTCAGTCTCAGTCATCCAACAACGGCATCTACTGAATGTAGCAGCCTCCGAATGATATCTAATCTTTCTGTTGGTGGTATCCTGATTGAGTAGCTTTATCTCAACCATTGATCCCCCTTTGGTGAAATATCCCATGAAGACATTATTGGTCACAATTATCATCTGGTGAAAGAGTAATATCTTCTCCTACTTTCGAGGAGTATATAATTAATCGAAAACGTAAAGCTCGACCTATATATCCTTTAGATGCTTCACTAATAGTATCTTTAGATATCCATGTTGATCTATTACTAAAGGATGATGATCAACCTTTACATTTCTTGGAAGCTGGACATGGTTATTTAACTTTAGCTATTTGTAAAGCGGTCCATGCAGCAGATCCTGATGCCGACCATAGTGAAATTGGATGAAAGAATGTTCTTGAATGGATGAATGTATGAATCACCTATTCATTGACAGCAATCCAAAAAATAAAGCTTTCAGGAATATTTCTAGATTTTCCTGATTCGTATAATTTTGTCCGTTATTGCTCAATACATGTTATCTTTTATCCAAATATATGCCAGATCTAAGATGCTGAACTGTAGGTCGGGATCCTTCGATAGATTGGACTTTAATAAACCTTGTTGAATTAATGCCTGGTATGGGGGGGAAGTCTACGAAATTGTGAGAACTGCGCCTGTGCGCAATAATGGAGAATCTGCCAAGGTGTAGGCCAAGAGTTGGCAAGCGGATTGTGGGAGGAGATTTCATGGCGATATTTAGAAAAGTTATAGCCGGGTCTAGAATCAGAAAGGAGAAAAAGAAAAAATACTCAGGTGGCAAGTGGGATTACGCCTAAAAAAAGAAAGAAAAAAAAGAAGCCTTCTCTCGTGTTGGTCCTGCTACGCTAGACTTGCCTCCGGTGCCTGTGGCATTGCCCCAGATCCCTTGCTCTCGCGAGAGCTCGATTTCAATATTGTAATTTTCTGAAATGTAATCTCGCTTTTGACTGCTGCGATCGATATTGAGCTGGCTCTCTTAATTAATTTAGATACAGGGCTTTCTATCTTCATCCCATACATGGATCGACGCCATCATTTACTATAGTTAAGTAGGACCCTGCATTTCATCTTATCAGTCACCGCTTTAATGTCGACCTCCATAAGAAAGAAGACCATAGTCTTTTAGACAAAAAAAAAACTGTGAAATAAATTAATTTAATAGAGTTTCAAAGTGCATTTACATGATGAGTGTTGTGGTTGCTTGAACTTAATTTTAAGGTGACTTTTTAGTTCCAACAAGCAAAACTTTCTATTATAGTATCGTCTTTTTCAGTTTCTTTATTTCACCTATCCTCAAGTGATTGTATTCTTTCTTCCTGTTAAGTATCCTATAGAGGATATTTTTATTCACTTTTTCAATCGCACCAGAACAACATGTATGACACCTGGGAGTGGCCATTTTTCGTTAGTCCAGTCACTTACCCATGGTATAACAGTCAACAATGGGACAGCAGTAAAAACTGGCTGGACAAGTTGCAAAAGTTCAAAGATACGGTAGGAAAAATTACGGATGTAGAAGAGGTTTCGGAGAAGGAATTTTTTGGGAAATCAATTGATCAAATTTCAACGCAGGATTAGAGAAATTAAAGAACCTAGATAAACAGGAACATGAGAAATTACAACGGTTACTTGATGATAGAAGTTCTCTATCTTTTGACTTTTTTTCAGATATATTGAACAAATATATATTTGTTAACTGCGGCCTCTGTTATTTTTGGGGTAACCTTTTCGCCAAAGATCGATGGCACCGTTCTACAGTCTGCATAAGCTTACAGTATTTCCTTGCCAGTGGATTATCACCATATCAATGTCAGGACTATGAGGCCGACCCATTCTTGGAACAGCGTCAATATGGAGAACCAAGATTTGCCATGGAAAGCATCTCTCCCACTGAAGATATGGATTACGTGGAGAACCGCATAGCAGCGATAGCTGTCATGTTCATGGGACAGACAAATCGATCTAGAAAGTTGGCAAAATTGGATCCCTTGGAAGAAATCACTACATTTTTCATGATATGCCGTGGGACTTATGTTACATTTTATAAGATGACAGTCAGTCAAGAGATATTTTCGTGGGTCTTTTTTGGTGATAAAGATCAGTCACCACGGACCCATACGAAATTATTCCGATTTGAGCCACTGAATGAAGAGCAAAGAAATTTTACCACAATGCGTAACAATGAAAATCGAGAACGATTATTTAAGTGTATGAATGCCCTTCGGCATTGTGACGAGTTTAAGAGAGCTACGGAGTGTTTTAAAATTAACCCGAATGCAGCTAATATGATCAAGAAACCGGTTTATAGATATTGGAAATTTGATGAGGAAGAATATAATGATGATGATAATGAAATTCTAGAAGATCAAATTTAGGGTCATTTGGCAAATGGGATCTCGAATTATGACCGGAATGGGGGACTGCTCAAGAAAATGATGCTTTAAAGGAAAGCTGAAGATTTGTTAAATTAAAACTATATATTTAAACTAAATTCATAGTCTTCTTCATATCAGAAAGGTTCGATGTCGTTAAGAACATCATTCGTTTATTCGGCGGCCCGTATTCATATCATGTCTGATTCAGCTGATTCTCCACGGGTCCAACCTCGTCTCCAGCACCCCCAGCTCGCTTCTCTCGAAAAGGTATAAAGATCGTGCACTTTTAAGGAATCCAGTTGGGTTATCCGGTGGATCCAAATCTTAAACTGATGTATCTTTTCTACGAGTTAGGGAAGTGCTGAGAAGCCCCAGCCGCCAGGGGTATAACAATCACGCGGATCGAGAGCCATACGAAAGGCCTCAGACAGTAGCTATGCCCCAGACCCCAGAGACATACAAACGACCACCAGGGGCCTGAGGCAATATCTGCACCTAAGACAGTAGATACAATCAAATAGGAGCTAGAAGCAACCCGAGACCCTTATACAAGCGGCCACGAAAGTCCTGAGGAATCCGGAGGAAGCAGGCTCGTCTCAGGTCGGTGGTGGGGATGTAATATGGAAACAGGTTAGGGTTACATACCAGCCCAGTTATATCACATGATTCAAATATTTGTCGTTGCTTAGTCATCATTTCTTTTTTTTTTTATTTTTTTTTTCCGCTGATAATGAAATTTTCAATCAACCAATTCCTCTTCAGGTTTTTAAACCTTCAACCAACTTAAATCATTTTTTAGATATTTCTTTCTTGTCACAAAAGATACCTAAGAAAAGATGAGGGTGTATAATTGTCATTTTTGTTCATCACCGGTTTATGTAAGTATTTTTCCTGAGTTACAGGGGATTTTGCACTTGGCCATGCTATTCTACTGGAAAGGCCCTTCCCACTTTGATCTGACTACGGTGACTGATCTACCTCCATCGGCTGGTTTCTTGGGCATGTCCATTGGCTCGCTGTAGTCCGGTTGATTGTTACTACAAGAACGACCAAGGACAACTATCTATGGTTTCTAGATTTCTAGGTCTCGATTCTCCGTAGAGTTCTTGGCTTAGCGCAGATGCCCTATTACTGGAGTTGGAGATCTAGGGACCTGGAAACCCTCGTGTGAAGGACGTCTGAGGTTGTATTGGAACAGCAGAAGTATCAATAGATTCTAACTTTTCTAGCCTGGTCATGGTATTATGTTTGTTAGAAACGATGCCAAGGAATTTAGATTCTGTCGTTCTAAATGTCATAAAAATTTCAAGCTTAAAAGAAACCCTCGTAAACTTCGATGGACTAAAGCATTCCGTAAAGCTGCTGGTAAAGAAATGGTTGTTGATTCTACTTTAGCATTTAATGCTAGAAGACATGTCCCAATCAGATATAATAGAGAGTTAGTTGCTGAAACCTTAAAAGCTATGGCTCGTGTAGAAGAAATCCGACAAAAGAGAGAACGTACTTTCTATAAGAACAGAATGCGTGGAAATAAAGAAAGGCAAAGAGAACAAGACCGCAAACTTGTTGAATCTAATCAAGAATTATTACGTCAAAGAGATGTTGAACTTGCTCGTCAAGCTGCTAAGGAAGCTGAAGATGAGAACGAGATGGATTATAGTGCCGAAGAAGAAGAAATCCAACAAGAAGAAGAGCAACAAAAGGTTGCTATTTTGGTCAAGAACAAAAAGAAGAAGTCAAGGGTCCATGCTGCTGGCGCTGGAAGAATGGATTTGGATTAAAAAAAGTTTATCCGGTATTAGCAAAAGTTTATTTTTTATCGTTAGATTTGTTTTAATAGTTCTCTTTTAATTTATTGAATTCATAACACAGTCCATGGAGTGTGGCGGTGGAAAACACAGTTCGGTGGCTCACTTTTGTGCCTCCGGCGGCTCGGGCATAGTCCCGGTCGAGATGGCTCTCGCCACTGGCGGCTGCATTTTCCCAGACCCATTATCGTTTCCACATGGTTGTCCCTATTATCTTGTTGAGCCACGCTCGAGCAAAGAGAGACTATGGGTCCGGGCCGGCTCCCCAGCCGAGAGCTCGCTAGCATCTCGAAGCACATGACATTTCTGTAGATGTTCCCAAATATAAATAATAAGAATCATTTCGATCTTATATCTCAGTATATTAGTTAATTTATATTTGAAACAGAATTGAAACTCAGCTAATTAAGATAAAGCTTATCTCTCCCTAAAAAGAAATTGCCATATATGATGCGTAACGAATCTGATTTTATTGGATAAAAAGCACAAGGCAAAAAAAGCTGTTAGAAACATTAAGTATATATTTGAAGTTTGAAATGGGGATACTATAGCAATATCAATGGAACCAAAAGTATATATATATAGATGACACTAAAGAATTGCTACGATTATATTCTTCGACCTCATCCTTCTCTAAGTCCTCTCATTCTGTTATCTTTGACACGATCATATATCATGGCTCCTTTGATAATTGCCTCCCATAGATCATTAGAAAGGCTTGAATTAATATGGTACAGTCTTCTATTTCCCGCATCTTTAGAGATTCCTATGGCACTATTATCTCTTATTCCTTTGATATTTATTGTTGGAGTTATCTTAGGTACGATGAGAAATCCTAATAATTCCAGACTTATAGTGCCAAAACCTTTGAGTATAATATCAGAGGAACATCAAATGAATACGATACAACTTTGAATAAAGTTGGTCAAATCTAATAATTCGAAACTGGCTTGTATCATACTAGGACGAACAATAAATCTAGATTGAAAGAAACGTCAAAGCATCAAAGGGAGTATCAGTTCATCAACCTCTTTCGATCTTATCATATCAACTAAGAAATAACAGACGAAATTTTCCTCTGCCACATTATCTAATTTCGACTCCCGACCATAGAGCAGTTAGTTATGCCTCTCAGGCGGTTTCTAACTCCGCTCAAATGTACTTCTTTGCATATCTCATCTCACCCCCCTGACCGCATATCTGGGGCGTAACGAAGATTAAACAAATGACAAAGGACAACGAACCCTCCAGTAGTTGGGGTCAGTTCTTGCTACGGCAGAGATAGTTGTCGAACTTACGTCTCGAGCGGAGGTGAACATCAAACGAGATGAGAATTCTAGTTACCAAATAAGATACATTGTGTGAACTGTATGTATTCAGCGGGTGCTTGACCGCTTATAAAGACCCTCAGCTTTCTATCAGCGTTACTGGAGTCAAAGGAATCTAAATTAGACTCTGAAGTTTAAACTCATTTTGCATTGCCTTTTCTTATCACTACAGTTAACTGAAGCAAGTATAATGAACTAACAGGACACGACACGTCCTGTACACGTCCGTTACAATTTATTGAATTATATACTGCTGTCATTGCCTGTCATGTAAACAAGTCAATAAATTATACCCCGACAATTCACATAACAACCTGTCGTCATTAACTTTAAACTCCTGTTGAGGGCGTCTGTCTGAAACTCAGTCAATCTTCATCTACAGAATATGCACCACTTCAAGAGACAGTTTTGAGATGATGATGATCCACTTCGGCTAGATTCGTTTAACATTAACAATGGATGATGACTTGACGTTATTGGTAACAAGGTTAACACCTTGTGGAAAGCACAATGACTTATTTCCTTATGCAAGTTAAAAATAACTACAGGCTATGCAATTTACGTATGAAACAATAATGAATATTATTCCTTACCTTTCCCCCGCCTGAATTATGCAAGTTGAGAAACGTGTTCCTGGACGATCTAATCGAGAACCTATCCTAATTTCAATCTGTGACCAAGCAGCAGAAAACGACGCGTTAGTTACCGTAACAACTTAACTGGTTAACATTATTGCATGGTACATATATATGTAATAACACCTGTCACATGGAAATACTTTGCCTTCGTTTGAATCCGTAAATAATAAACTATAACAATTTACCATTTCATATGAATTACAATGGTATTTTTTTGCATTAAATTATCTCACTATTACGCAATCATGCGCAACATCAACAACTAACGTTAACTTTAACTGCTGATGATCTCCTGCATTAACTCCTCCATATTTGAGATGTCCCTCTTTTTTGCCTCAGCCGGCGGCTTGGCACTTCAGACGCCACCAGCCCGTTGTTCTTGCTCCACAGTCAAAAGCTCCAGAAACTCTTGCAGTGACAAAATTCGAGCGAAGCGAGAACAAACAGGGTCTGAGGAAGCGGATAACATTTCTCGAGCGAAGCGAGAACAATAGGGTCTGAGGCAGCGCTCTTGTCGCTGGAGGCAATACGTAAGATAGATGATGGGCTTTGGGGGATCTAATGAATTCTGCCCACGTTCTTAGATGGTCATTTCCTGGGCAATATAGAACTAGGTTAGAATGGGTTCTTCCTGTTTTTTGAATGTTAGATTGTTTCCGTTCGAGGCAGTGTTCCCCCCTCTCATTCATGCAAACATACAGGGAGGAAGGAAAAAAGCGGCTCATTCAAGGCGTGTTTAGCGCCGCATATATTTTATGTGTATGCATGTCATCGAAGTAGGGGTAATTGCATTTTATTAACGTTATATGTGGTTAAGTTCGTTGTGTTTTTATTTATATTATTGTGTATTATAAGCTTTTGCGAGCCGTAGTGAAAGTTAGATAAATCGGGTAGGGTCGTTTTTTGTCGTTTGTTTGAATAAACAGGAAAAGAAAAAGAAAAAAAAGAAAAACTATATAAAGAGAAGGTATCGCCCACCCAATTGACTTAATTTTAATTTTCTCTTTTCAACTTCAGTTTTCTTTTAATTGTTAATTGAAGTCTTTTTTACATTACTATTTATATCACCTACTACAACTACAACTACAACTACAATGGTTTTTGGAATTTTTGAAGAACATCATAAAGAAGTCTATGGTAATGAGCAACATGAGGGAAAATTCTCTCATGAACTAATTGCTGGTGCTGCTTCATTTGCAGCTGCAAAACATTTTGAAGATACGCAACGTAGAGAAGGTAAACCAGTTTCTCATGCTTTTGCTAAAGAAGCACTTGCTAGTATTGCTGGTGGTGAAGTTGATAAGTTATTTGAAACTAAAGGTCTTGATTATCTTGATCGTGATTCAGTTAAACGAGATGCTCAAAGAAATGTTCAAAATGGATATGACCAGCATTATGGTGGTCAACCTCAATGGGATCCCAGTCAACCTCCTTTAGTTAAATATTAAAAGTGGTTTTGAATTGGATCTGATTTAATAAATAAATGGAAAAAAAAAACCCTTTTTTTTGATATTTAATTTGATAATTTGATAGTAGTAACTTTGAAAGATCTGCAATTGATTACCAGTTTACCATGGGATTATATACATATATGTATACGAAACTATTTATACTGTGAGAAAATATATGATTGATTCATCAAAAATGTGCCTTAAAGTTGTATTCCAACTTCCCTTGTCTGCCTCGGGCGGCTGGGGCGTAACCCCAGATTACTAGCCCAAGGTGTTCCAGTTCCCGCACAATATTGTATACACTCGGTACCACATCTGCCTCCCTATTTCTCGCTTCACTCGAACTGTCACAGTTCTCAGCAATTGTAGTGATCATGAGCGAACCCTCGAGAGAATCTAGGGCTAGCCGCCGGAGCAGATGCATGATCATGAGGTGGATGGAGATCGATGCAGCAGCGAGAGCGGCATTTATCCCTTGCCCCAGGTCTGCATATCCAGTCTGGCAAAACGAGCCTGTTATCCACCAACAATAGCTTCAATTAAATCCAAATAAACCGCCTTTTTTTTGATTATTTCAGACTAATTATATTTGATTATTCAGTATGATTTTAAAACTTATTATTATCACAATTTTACCTTGATAATCATTGTGTTCAATTTTGGGTCTATATGATCACTATATTTCACTCGGATATGGCCAAAAATATACCATATAAGTGAGTCTTCGGTAAAATTCTAAAAAGTTCAAGCCATTATTGAATTAAATATAGCCGTAATCATAACCAGCTCAAAAACCATGGAAGGAGGAACATCATATATAAACATATAAACATAGCTTATATAGACCATGACTATCAATCTACATCCTGTTAATAACCTCGGCAGAACCGCGGCATGCGCTCTTCTCAAAATAAACATGTTATTGTCAGTGGTAATTTAAGAAAATATATGAAGTCCGTTAATAGGATACATGTTTTTGCCACCAGAAACATCAAATATCCATCTTTTTCTAAGGTTGTTTTTGAAGATATTAGCTAAATACCCCTCAGGTAAATGTTTATTTATATTTCTTGAATAATATTTCATGTTTTCATCATTCTGACTGACTCATTAAAATCCCCATATTAATAAAGGGTTAGGGTGTATTGCCAGATATGTGAATTGAAAATTCGTTTTTAGATCCGGTCCATTTTTTATTCGGATAGTGTTGAAATAGAGATTAGAAAGTTCATCCTTTTGTTCAGTTTAGGTTCATTTAGGGATCTTGTTGTTTTATTTTCCTTGTATCAGTTTCATTTCAAGATCGTGTTTTTTTATTTTCCTTGTGTGTGTGAGTGATTTGAGAACAATATGTCGGATTCGAGCCAACCTTCCGAAGTCAGCTTTGCAGAGCAGACATTCAATAAAGTCCATGGATTCGTTTCGGTATGTTCTTTCTGTTAATTTTGTCCCTTCCTTGTGCTCCAGCGACTGGCGGTTGACTTGAGATGCCATAGCTCTTGTTTCATTCAAGAGAAGTGTATGTCCTCACCGCAGCCTGGATAGAGCATGTACCGGTTCTGTCCGAGATCAAGCGAACAACGACCCGAGGCTCAGGCATTGATGTTACGGTTGATATACATCGGATTATGCTGATTCGTGATGGTCCAGGCCTGTCGAGCGTGACTGGTGATGCAGGGTTTGAACAGGTGCCATACTCGGCCCATTTATGAACTAGTAGCGGGTCTCGGGAAGAGGGTAGAAAGGACAGCTATATACCCTCCTGAGGTCTCGTCCCTCTGTTATGACGTGCTTCTCGTTTCTCTATTAAAACTTGTTTGGTTGCTAACTATTTTTTAGGACCATCCTGTGGTTTCAGGAGCCGGTGCGATTATTGGATTTTTTTTTGTAAGTGATGGTATTATTTACCTGGGATAATAACTTGGGAATCCATCGGCGCCCCAATTTCAGGTTAAGATCTTACTGGACTCTATTTCTGTTCTAACATTTGTTATTAGGTCAAATCCCTATTTAAAAAGTCCGGACCGGGCGGTAAAGCCTTCTTCACTGGTGGGTTTGAAGCAAAAATGACTCCTAAAGAGGCTCTTCAGATTCTAAGTTTACGAGAATCAACTCTCACAAAAGTCAAACTAAAGGATACTCACCGTCGTATTATGTTGGCCAATCATCCCGATAAAGGTGGATCACCGTATCTTGCAACAAAGATAAATGAGGCTAAAGATTTGCTTGAAAAGAGAGGTGGATTCCGATAGAAAATTTCAACCTATTTAACCAAGTATTTTTGCATTTTCCTCACAGGTTTCTTCCGTATATGATAAATCTCTAACGGTTTGGCTGTGTGGTGTCACCTCTCCATGACACGTACCTGTAACATAGAAACCCCCTGTTTTGTTGTACATATTAATCATTAATCGTTCGATTTGCCTCTGACGAGGACTTGAGCTTGTCACCCCTCCGTATGCCTCTGCCTCCGGCGACTGGGGCATAGCCCCAGTCCCCTTGCTCTCGCTACGCTCGAGAGAGCTGACGAGGTATTTCGAGCAGTTAACATAAACCAAAGTCTGGGACGTAGCGAGAGAGAATCAGGCCCAACACAGTCTTAACCTCAAGCGAAGCGATCTTTGGGGTCTGGGGCTACGAAGGTCTCTGCCACCCCTGTAGACCACCTGACTCGTGCGAGAGTTTTTATTTCACTTTTTATGTTTTTCTACTTTGTAAAAATAGAAACTACATCTTCATCCTCAATTCTATGCTGTAAACCACACTTCTGGGGACTATGTTTTGCAGAAATACCCCACACTAAAGCATACCGAAATTTAGATTTGAAATCTCTATGGATTGAATCACAAACATCCTCAATTGTATTGTGTGCTTTACGAATAACCATTGGATCCGAGAAATTAGGAGCTATACCTTTTCTTTTAGTAAATATGCGTAATAACGATAAATCGGCCCATATCCTTTCAAGAAGATCATCGATTCCAAGTCCCATTGATACTGATATGACTACACTATGTGGTTGTCTAGCCAACCGGTCAACTTCTTCAAGAGAAACAGAATCAATCTTATTGTAACAATATAAACAAGGAATATAAGATCTATGAGCTGAATTTATAACATCAATAAAATCTTCAACTGTTACTTCAGGATCTCTCAAAAGAACATCAGCATTATGAATCTTATAATCTCTAAGAATACTACCAACCATTTTTTCATCGAGATATTTTGGAGGACTAGTAGAATTAAATTTCAACCCGCCAGCTTTTTTTACTTTAAAATAAACATTAGGACGTTCTTTATTCAATCTTATTCCTACAGCTTCTAATTCTCTTTCCAGGATTTCACGCTGTGATTCAGATTTAGTTGCATCCAGAACCATTAAAATTAAATCGGCCGTTTTGGCCGTAGCTACAACTTGACGTCCTCTACCTTTACCCTCGGATGCACCTTGGATAATACCCGGTAAATCCAAAATCTGGATCTCAGAACCATTATATTCCAATACTCCTGGCACAGATGTTAAAGTTGTGAATTCATAATTAGCTATTTCAGATTTCGTTTTAGTGACTTTAGATAATAATGATGATTTACCTACTGACGGGAAACCAATTAAAGCTACACGAGCATCACCACTTTTAGATACTTCGAATCCTTGCCCGGGAGAACTTGAAGAACCTGGTGGAGGTTCTAATAATTGTTGTCTATATCTAGCTAATTTTCCTTTTAAAAGACCAATATGATATTCAGTAGCTTTATTTTTTTGAGTTCTTGCGAGTTCCTCTTGAATCTGTTGAATTTTTTCAATAATCCCCATTGTGTAGTCGGAAAGAAAAAACCCTGAATTCTGAACAAACGTTAAATCGGAATCAAATAAATGTCTCTATCAAATCAAATTATTCAATATCAAATGAAAATTCCAAGATCCTCAGTAACAGCAAATTCTTAAGACTCAATCAAACTCAAAGTCCTCAGAATCAAATACAATCAAATCAAACTGCTGAAATCTTGAACTCAAAAGAACTCGTCAGAATAAAACCAAACATCTTGAGAATAAAGACAGGCTGGCTGCCTATATGGTCTGTTCCTCGATAAAATATTCCACGACGGGTTCAATACAAGAAATCGCTGACGCAATGTTTTGAATATATTCTAATAACGAGATTGACCTAGTGACGTGACGCCGGTAAGGCCCAGGAAATTTCGCCGCGCAGCAATAGCTAGCTAGCTAGCTAGCTGGGACGGAGCTTCCAGGGAATTGTTACACAGTACTGTACATGTACGCGCGGCCCAACAGTCCGGCTGAGCTCAGCTCAGCGTCGCCGTGGCTAGGATTCTTAGGAGCACCAATTTATTATTATTATTATTATTATAAAAAAAAAGACGAACGAAGCAATGGACGCGCGCGAGATCAGCCGGCACTAAAAAGCGTACTGCCTGCCTATCATGTTAGTGTTATGTCACTTTGTTGACTTCACGTGACTTAATGCCGCGTAAAATTTTCATTAGTTAAATTGTCGGCACCTT
>JAJMIF010000167.1:0-44523 GCA_030583505.1 Sugiyamaella castrensis
GTGCAGTGTCTAGCATGGGGAGTGGCCGGCAACCGAGTGGGGAAGGTAGGAGGGCTAAGGAGCCTGACAACTCCATTGCCCCTTTGTCAAGAGAAGTTAGAACTGATGACATACATAGGTTACCCAGCTTCGTCATTGAAGTTGGGTACAGCCAAAGAACAGAGTCTTTAGAGGCCGCTGCTAGGTTTTGGCTGAGGGAGTATGGTGGTCGAGTGTTAGGCTGCATGTTAGTCGACTTCCATCGCGATGGAGGTCACGTACGCGACATTGAAATAAAAATATACAATCGCATCACAGAAGATGATGAACTGGTCCAGGTTGGTACCACTGTTACGGTTAGCCGTCACAGTGAGGAAGGAGATATTGTTATCCCGTATGACCTTATTTTTGATGAAGAAGGGGAATTGGTTGACGAGAATCCAATAGTTCTCCGTCACTGTTTGATGCACTGTTATTTTCTTGATTCTATTTCGCAGCGAGAACGTGTACTGGATCGAGAGTTCAACAGGGATTTGCTTGAAGCCACAGCTCAGGTTTACCGAGTCAATGTGGACAGATTGGCCTTCGCTGCCATTAGAGAAAAAGATTCGGCTGATACGGCTGTAGAGAGGTTGAGACGGTTTCAACGACTGGATGCAGAACTTGTGGGGAGAGGAGTTAAATCAGCTGAACGCCTTATTGATGATTGTGTAATTCTAGTGAGAAATCTCAGAATATTTTCTCAAGCGGAAGATAGAAATATCAAAACTCTGTGTCTGAGTTATATTTCAGAACTCATCAGTACGATAAGCATGACCATCGATGCCGCTGAGTTATATAGCGATAATGCCGAAATCGGAGTTCCGCAGAATAGAGCTAATGCTAAGGTTGCAACAGCTAGACGGGACTTAGAGACTTATAATGAGTACTATCAGAGTCTAGCGGATGATATTCGGGAACTCGACGGCTGAATCTCAACACTCGCACCTGTTTTCTAGATCTGCAATTATATATGTTTTTACTTTTGGATTAATTAATTCTTATTTTTATCATTCCAATTAATTTCTTTTCAATAGTTCTTATTGGCGAGCTCTCTGCCGATTCCTCAGTTAAGGTCTCTAGTCCTTCGTTGTCCTTTGTTGTGCTTCCTTCGCTGTCTTCTGCTGTCTTATTCCCGGTTCGCCTCGTTGAACTAGAATGCCGAATATCAGTTTGCCGAACATCTACATTGATTACAATTAACGTTTTCCTTTATTTTCATTCATGTATTTTGGTTCAGATGGGCCTGAGAGGCTCCGTGGACCCAGGTATTTGCTTATTTTTCTTTCGGAAATAAAGTGGGGCGCGTTGGAAAATTCACATAATATCAGTCTCTATGAAGATTTGATTTATTTTTATCTTTATTAGCAGAAACGCGAAATCAACCGGTTAATAAAAACACACAGAGGGCAAAATGCATTCCTTTGACGGAAAATGTTATTATGATTGATAACTCTTGTCAATATTGAATTGAATACGGTGTCATACGAAAACTTTGTACCTGAAAAAGATAATTGATAACTCTTGTCAATATTGAATTGAATACGGTGTCGTACGAAAACTTTGTACCTGAAAAAGATAAGCTTCAATTCCCTCGTCCTACAAATGGGCCTGAATTTAATGAGCTCATCGATAAGTCGGCTGAGAAGCTTAAGGAAGGAATTGATCGGTTGAAGGCCATCGGATCCTAATTTTGAACTTCTCTTCAGAGGAATTTGATCTGTTAAGGAAATGAACGGTAGAATCTTCCCGGTCATCGCAGGACAATTATCTATTTTGGCCTTAAAAATACCAAGTCTTACTCATGGAGTCATGTTAAGGTCGAAACTGGCCTGATATTGTAGTGAAGGCAAAGAAGTTAAGATGAACGGTGTCAGCTTTGCTATATCAGTCTTTGATGATTGTGTAATTTTGCTGACGAGACTTCCAGTAGAGATACGGCTAACCACAGTTTAACGAATATCACTGAGCCGACCAGGGCCATGGAATTGGCTGTTGACACATCTCATGTCTACGGCGACAGTGGCATGGTTGGAGATTTGATATAGACAGCTCATATTAATCGTGCTGTGCCTCCCGAAATGCAATGATACGTTTCGGCGATAGAACGGCCAGCCCTTTAGTAGTATATTGTTTTTAAACAATATCTTTTATGTTCCATTAGGCACCTCTGCTTTTCCGTGATGATTGATCTTTTTTGGCCTGATTGACCAGGCCCAGTTAAGATTTCTAATCCTTGGTAGTTCTCCATCTTCCTCTTTGTCTCTAAGTCTACAGGTCCTCTGAAATGAGTAGAATTTAAAAACAATTCACTGGTGTTTGCCGAAGTTTTCAATCAACAGTTCAAATAAGGTTTTCCATATTTCAATCTTCGTACTTCATTTCATATATTACCTATTCCTGCTTTGGAAAATAAACATTCCATAATACTTACTACTACATATTACCTGTTTATATGCAAGATTATGATCGGAAAACTCACTTCAACGAACCAAGCACAAAAGAAATAAACAATAAAAATATGCCAGTGTATCTGATATCTTATTATCTCAAGTTCAGTTTGTCGCTTTTAACGATGTCAGTTCATATCTCTTCAGAAGATAAGTTAATTCAAATCTAACCCGCCTCCACCTTAAATATAATTTTAAAGATAAGAATCTGTTTCTATATTGAAAACAACTAATTAGTCTTCAATAGATTAGTTAGCCCAAATACTTCTTGGATACTCCCTAAGTATAATAATAAGAGATAGAAGATTCTTTAGAGTCTTCAATGATTGAAGTTCAATCACTAAAGAAATGTTAAATAAACACAGCTTTGACTAATAAAAGATCCGTAGCACCTCAATTCAATATTTAAGAAATAAACAACTTGAGGAACTAAAAACCATTCTTGAGACAGACATGGCCAATATATATCTACCCAAGAGTATAAAGCCAATTGCACTAAAGAAGATTCACAAAAGAAAGTATACAGAAATAAAACAGTATAGATAATAATAATCTATAATAATAATAATTGTTGATCATGTTGAATCGACCAAATAGAACTATAGTTGAATATATAGATAAGAACTGGGAGTTATATCCCGTTTTGGGATATTTGTTTAAACATCAGCGTTTGCAGTGGAAGAATTTCACAACAGTAACAAGCCTGTCGATTGATATCATTCTAACCGAATTCTGTTAGCCGCAGGGTCTCACCTAGCTGCAGGGTCCTGATTCCCTAACGACCCTAACGAGTCAGCCGTGCGGTGATCTATATCACCACGAATACGGCTGTTGAGGAGAAGGCTCTGAGAAGCAGATTTATGGAGATCAGTGCAGGATCTGCCAAATGTCTTTAAGCCCTGAAACCAGATGGATCCATATATTCAATTGGTTCGGCTGGTTCATAACAGATTTTTTTACCTATTTATGTAAATCCATTCTTGTATCGCGTCGCGTCACACCTGACCAAGTTAACACTAATTAATATTGATGGCTTGCCATTAACAAAGGAGCTTGCTTGTTCATAAAATTACTAGTATATATTCAAATCCTTATCAATCTGAATGTGCTGAAAAGCAGAATTCTTATTTCTGGTGAACCTTATTGTTAGACGCGGGCGCGGAATAGATACGCGTGACGTGCTGTTTGCCATTATGTCAGACCAGTCTCAGGCAAAAATTCAATCTTTAACAGCCGAATTAAACCGAATCGAGGGATCAAGATATTTGGCACATAGAAATCAACGGGTTCTAGCCCACAATAGTCTGCCTAGATTTACTTGGGACCCTGAATTCCAATACTGGCAAAGGCAGCTTCATATTTCGAAGGAAAGCTTCATACGTCTCTGCGATAAGATAAAAGTTCATGAGGTATTTCAAAGCAACGGTAATACTCCTCAAATTAACCCTTGGGATCAGCTGGTTATATTTCTGAGATATATGGTTTTGCCAGGAAACACCATTCAAAGTATGTGTAGCGATGTAGGCATTGGCATAGGTACTGCTTATAAAATCATCTACAGAGTAACAAAATCATCTACAGAGTAACAAAAGCTCTCATGAGTCTTCATGACGAATACACCAAGTGGCCAGATCCTGCCAGGCGAGAACAATTAGCTTCATCTGGCAGACTACCTGGCTGTGTTGGGTATGTTGATGGGACGTCATTTAATTTGACAATAAGACCAATGCCAGGTATCGAGCAAAAATTTTATAATCGAAAGCAGAGACATGCTGTATCCTGTCAAATTATTTGTGCATATAATGAAGAGATTCTTCATATTCGTTCTGGCTTTTACGGATCCTGGCACGATACTAGGCAATTAAGTTCCTGTGATATTTCTAAAAATCCCGAACTATTTTTCTCACCAGGCGAGTACATTGTTGGAGATAAGGCCTATCCTCTTACTAAATGGATGGTAGCACCATATAAGAAGCAACCCGGGAGAGCCTTAACTCCAAAAGAAATAAATTTCAATAATACAATTGTGGATCAACATATTGTAATTGAACATACGAATGGACGGTTGAAGAATAGATTTCCACGAATTGACAATTTAAATATCCATATTCGACAAGAGCCAGAGGAAATGAAGAAAGACATAGCTTGCATCAACACTTATGTCTGTTGTGCCGCGATTATCCATAATTTTTTAATCAAAGAATGCAATAATCGAGACAACGACTTTATGTTGAAGACGACCCTGAAGCCAACTCCGATGGAGATAATCAAAATGTAGGTGAGAGGAATCAACAGAATGATACGTCGGGACATGACTTACGAGAGCGCATCGCGGAGGAAATCTTTCTGACCTAGCTCTTAATGTAACCTATTTAACGTACTAAATAACATCAATGTGAGCGATAAGTAGCGCCTGTATTACAAGCAGTAATCTTACACATCTTTGATATGACTAATAAATGTATTTTCGGTATATTAAAGCCTCATTTTTCAGCGCAACGTGTCACGCATATTATTAAACGTCGCTAGGTCAAGCACTCCGTTAATTACCTTAGAATAAGTTACAACTCATTCAAGAATTTTATATTGAGTTCGTGTTCCTCCTGCTTTCAATCTTCTTCTTTTTGTTTTCGATCTTCTTTTTTTTCTCTAAATGAAATTTCTTTCGCTGCGAAGTTCTAACTCCTCTGATTTGAGCTTCTCATTCATTACCAGTTCCTTCTTCCTGATTTCCAATTCCTCTTTTCTGATTTCACCATCGTTCCCTAGACCCTCGAAGTCCAACAGCGTTCGAAGAATCTTCATCCTCACTAGCGCTTGAGTTGCTGGCTCTAGTCAACACTCGAGTTAAAGAATGTCTGCTTCGTTGATATAAGCGCGCCATGGCAGATCTATTTAATGGCGTATTTAGTTTCGTGGCATTCCCGGCAGATCTCGACATGCACTGAGTCACTGGTATTCGTGAATTGAGGCAATGTGTCATCAGAAGTATCAAAAATATTGGCCGACGAGATTTCAACAGAACAAGCATCTTCAGTAATAGTGCCATCACCAGGAGCCCGCCTTTCCCTACTAGAATCAGGCATAGTAGATTGACCAACTTCTTCATAAGGTACTATGTTCTCGCGACTACGGCTATATGTTATTTCCCTTCATTCAAAAATAGCGGTCATTCCCTGTGGACAGTATCCTCAATTGAGAAACCACCTTCAGTCACGCCGGCGCATGAAGAATAGTAATATTTCCTATTAAGTTCTTCGTATTCTGTTTTAAGTTTAGCTATTTGAAGTTTGGTGGAATCAGAAACTCCACCAACTTCAACTGATACTCTTTGCTAATTTCAGGTCGGCCCCGAAAACCTATCAAAATTAGAATCCTCTGTAAGCATTGGATCACGTACGTATCTGTCATTTCGGGCCAGTTACTTCTGGTACGTTTAGGAGGTTGCCCAGACGTTAATACTGTATTGAAATTAGTCATATTACTATCAATTCTTCTGTTCCTCTGCGTGGAAAATGTCACTAAAGTAGATTTCCATTTATAAGTAGACTTAGAAGCCTTATCTACAGCCACATTCTGAGCGGAAAGAGAAATATTTATTTTTATATCAGTACGCACTATTAAGACGTTTTACAATAATACCAATGAGCCTCATTCGTGTTTGTATTCAGGACGAGTTGGTTTTTTACCGTCCTTCGCAAAGAGGCTGATAAGAGCAGTTTCGATTCTTTCGAACACCATAAAATAAAAATAGTATAGATGACCGACCATGCCAAGATTCAATATGCATATGTCTATGTCTATATCTTAAATTATTTCTGTCTCCGCTTTACTATTGGCAAAAAGACCAGCCCTCTTACCACCATCACCCTCCTTATGTCCGTATGACGATATCTTGTTCTGCTCGTTCTTTTTGTTCTGAATTTCAGTCAAAGCATCTTCATACACCCGTCGATTCTTATAAACTCGCCACATATCCCATCCAAGCACAATTGAACATGGAATCCATTGAAAACAGAAAGTAATGAGCGAAATAGGAGATCGATGCAGACCACCCTTGATCAGAATAAAGGATGTCAATGCTGACATAAATAGTGCATTAAATAAAAATAGTGCAAACATAGCTACACGTGCGTTCACAGCAGTTTTATAAGCACAGCCCAATGGATTTAGATCCACGGTCCAGCCAACACAAAGAGCAAATAATGTGATGCTAGGACCAATGAAATTAACCACAATCAGTTGAGTTTCCAGATTTTTGATAAAAGGTAATGGACTCGCAATAGATATCATTAGAACAGTTGAAAAAAGTAACCCCATTCGTGCCCTGAAGAATTTCTTATTTTGAGGGGTATCAGCGTTTAAGAGCCTAGCGACTTCCTGGTCATCTTCTGTAAGTTCTCTGTCTGTATCATATCCACATCTATGACGCCAGATCGATACCACAATATCGTGTACACCATAAAAATAAATGAGAACGCACAGTGACCATAACAGTTTTACATCCTTAGGGACGTTAGAAACGACTTTTTCATTTAAAGAAAACACGATGCTTAAATTCGCCATAAAAAGAGAAGCAAAACCCATTAAATGTCCGACTTTGGCTAATATCAGTAACTTGAAATTGACAGGGTTTGCACGTTGAACTGCAGTTGATGTCACCAAAGTTCCAATATATGATAACGGATACAGGATTTCCTCAGCAATACGAAGTTTAGAATTAGAAATTGTACAAAAACTAAATACAGCGACCAAATAAAACACTGCTCCCGCACATTTTAACCGTCTTTCAGCTTTCAAAAGTTTAGGAGATTTCGGATTGGCTACAGTCTCCATAGAAGTTTGTGTCCTAAATAAAGACAAGATTATTATTATTGAGGAGAGGGGTTACCTCTAATTAAGAGTTTGAATATATATTGGCAAAAATTGCAAACAGAATGAATAATTGAATAAAGCAGAATGAATTAAACAATGAATTAAACGAAGAAGGAAAGATGGAAGATTGATGACCGAAAATCTAAATATAAACAGCAGATTCTAAACGGCCGTGATTAAAATATGCGGGGGGGCGTGTTTCCGGAAGCCGGACCGCCAAGACGTGGTAGGTGAAGAACTAAGCAATGCATGCAGCGCACAGACCCCCTACGCGGGACCCTGCATCTGTAATTAGACCTAGAAACACCAGGGACGACCGAACAAGAACTTGTTCGCGAAGTTGTAGCAATATGCTCAGGTAACGTTGCTCGCTACGCTCTGGTTCAATCAGTATAGCTAAGAACACTATTGCGGAATTGCTGGGCCGCACCAATCTCCCTAGCTCGGCAGCCCCTAGCTCTTGCTTTTCTTAGATTGTGAATCCGTGCGCATCTTTGCCCACCAGCTGAGGTAAGGCGAGGACTGGATCCTTGTTGACATGCTCAAAAAAAGTGGCTATTACGGAAGGACCAAGAGCAGTGGATTCTAGAATCCGGGGTATCCCCCAAAGTAGTAGTTGAGATATCGTTCTGTTTTGGTATTCACAACTGGATATTAAAAATTGGATATTAAAAATTGGATAATGAAAATTGGACATTGAAAATTGGGTATTGAAAATTGGATATCAAAAATTGGATACGAAAATTGGATATCAAAATTTGGATACGAAAATTGGATATCAAAATTTGGATACGAAAATTGTAAATTATCCGTTCAAGTACGAATTTGTAGTCCCCGTTGGAAGCTAATCGGTTATAAGATCCCGCTTTTGCCTAGCTATATAAACCTTATTCGACGTGTAGTTACTATATATGACAGATTCTAGCTATTCATACAGGTACTCACTGCAAGGCTTGCAATCGTAGATATGTATCTTATCTGGATCGTTTCATGGAAGATTTTAAGGCTATTCAAATCAATTCGACTAAATGTCATGTTGGTGGAATCTAACAAGACTAATCCGTCCCGAAAAACTTTAGAGGCCTTACTGATAGTTTATGTTACCGGCAGGTCTTCAGTCTCTAGTGATCGTTCTCATTGGGTATGCTGAGCAACCAGACATCAAGAACTACATTCGCAGTAAGGTTTCAGGCAGATCTCACTTCACTTTCATATTTGAATTAATTTTATTGCAGTACGGCCCACTCGGGTAATGGTGCTTCGTAGCTCCATTTTAATCCAGTCCCTCCCTCCTTCTCTTTGCAACTGTACTTTTTAGCATGTAGACATATTTGAAGATCTTCGGGGGATGTGTCTTTGAATAATTGTAGCTTACACACCCTACACGTATTATTCTCATCAATTTTGTCTAATCGGCTTTGATTTGTCATTATCTGTAATCTGTTGAATGTTGCTTTAATCTCCCTGTCATTGGCCTCAGATACTTTCTTATTTAATAGTAAACTCAATTCTCGAAATACTGGTCGACTATAAAGTTTATCATTGACTATTGGATACCCCATTAAAGATAAATGTTTACGAATCTGATGGGTCCGACCAGTAAATGGAATACAAGATACAATACTACAGTTCGTAGTTTGATCATAGGCGATCAGAGAGAATTGGGTCTTTGCCGGTTTGGCAGTTCTACTACTTGTAATGAATGCATTATAATCTCGATTTCCATCAATATCAAACAATGGGAATTCAAATATGATGGATTTGGTAGTCTCATCAATTGAATTATACTCAGGGAATCTGCCTACCACTTTGGCATAATATTCTTTATAAACATCTCCTTGGGTTAAATCAAGTCGAATTTTTGAAGTAGCTTGAGCAGATTTGCCCAAAATAACTACTCCAGAAGTTAGTCTATCCAGACGATGAGTAGCTTATAATAATGTTAGCATATCACCTCAGCCATCCCCCGTGTGCTTGTTCACATACGAAAAACTGGATATCCTAATTGTTGTGCTAAAACCTCAGTAAGACTATTTTGCCGATATTTACCAGAGGGATGGGTTGGCATTCCTGACGGTTTATTAACCACCACCAAATTATTCTCTTCATAAAGTATTTGAATCAATTCTCCAAAGTCTAGTATGGGTGGTTCATGGAAATGGCCTGTATATTCCAACACATCGCCGTTTTCGATTATCTGGGTTGAAGCTTCTAAGCCTCGGAATATAGTACCACTTTTAGCCTTGATTAGAGCAAATAAATTTTCCTTTTAATAGTTAAGTTAACATTTGAATACTAAATATGAACTAGATCTGTTCTGCGTCTACATACATCTTGATCAGGGTTATGAGATCGGAATTCTAAAGTCAATACATCTAAAACAGATCTTTGAAACCATCTTTGTTTACAATAAATTTTATTCGTATAATAATAGGGTGCGATCTTTCTAAGACCGCTATCTATTAGAACTTTCATATCTCCAAATAGGAATACCGACCTATGTCAAGAATGAAAGATCAAATGAAGACAAAAAAAATGTATACAACTGCTGTACATTCTCATATCGGATCATGAACTATTCTTTTATAAGTTACGATTGTTTGGGTGGCATTATATTAGCTAACTTTTATATTTGATATTCTTACTTCTGGTTATACTTTTTGACAGATTTTAATTGTATATCTTTATTATCTAGATATATTTCCGGATCATAACAATCTCACTTGCCTGAGTGAAGTTGCCTCTGCGAATTGGATTCTGTGACGAGGTTTCGCGCTGAAATAGATACCAAAATCGGAAATTTATTTAAGCCGTACGACTTCCTAAAACCTATTTATCGAGGTCTCGGAGATCTGAAATTTCGATTCTGAGAGTCGTACTTCATTTGGCAGCTTTGGCTCCTTTCGCAGCAGTGGCTCCTTTCGCTCCGATCGATCAATCAGCCGTCGTTTTACCCGCTTATCTATGAAATAGCTTGCTGCTTTCGGGCATCTAAAGCAACTCGAGCGGAGCAAGAATTAGGGGAAAATCCCCCAGTTAATGAAGCGCCCCTTAGCTATCGCTATATGATTGTGAGAAATATTTGTACAAATATCTATTAATTAACGTAATCTATGCACATGGTCATTGTTGAAGACCTGCAAACACCGAACCAAAAAAAGAGAAAAAAACAAAATCGGAGCTGGCAAAATAATACAACATAAATATATAATAATCATATTTTTTTTTTCATAACAAAGTCGTATCCAAAAAAATTATATGGAGATGGGGAGGAAACAAACATCATTTTAAAGGGCAATAAAATGACAACAAGGAATATGAGAGAGAGGAGGGAATTATGAGATGACGAAAGGGTTCAACGAGTTGAGCGTCGAATGCCAGCAAACGAGTAATGGAGGGGGGAAGTTAAAATGTCATTTAAAACTTAAGTTTACGAGGCTTTTCCCAAGTACTTTCTTGATTAGTGAAATGACCATAAGAAGCAGTCTTTTGATAAATAGGACGAGCTAAATCAAGATCTCTGACAATAACACCAGGTCTTAAATCAAAATTATCACGGATAATTTTAACAAGTTCAGCAGATGAATATTTAGAAGTTCCATAAGAATCAACAAAGATTGAAAGTGGTTCAGCTACACCAATAGCATAAGAAAATTGAACAAGTACACGTCTTGCAAGGTCAGCAGCAACTAGAGATTTAGCAACCCATCTAGCAGCATAAGCAGCTGATCTATCAACTTTTGAAAAATCTTTACCAGAAAATGCACCACCACCGTGAGCACCCCATCCACCATAAGTATCAACAATGATTTTACGACCAGTTAAACCAGCATCACCTTGAGGACCACCAATAACAAATCGACCAGATGGCTGAATATGGTATTTAGTTCTATCATCAAGATATTTTGATGGAATAACTTCTTTAATAATTTTTTCAAGGATTTCTGTTCTTAAATCTTCAGTTGAGATATCATCAGAATGTTGAGTTGAAATAACAACAGTATCAACTCTGTGAGGAACTGTAGCACCATTGTCATAAGAATATTCAACAGTGACTTGAGTTTTAGTATCAGGTCTAAGCCAAGGTAAAGAGCCATCTCTACGAGCTTGAGCAAGAGCACGATTGAGTTGATGTGATAAAACAACTGTTAATGGTAATAATTCTTCAGTTTCATCAGTAGCATAACCAAACATAATACCTTGATCACCAGCACCAAGTTCTTCAAGAGCTTTTTCATAATGTAAACCTTGAGCAATATCAGGAGACTGTTGTTCAATAGCAACTAAAACATTACAAGTTTTATAATCAAACCCTTTAGCAGAGTCATCGTAACCGATTTGTTGAATAGTATCACGAACGATTTTTTGGAAATCAAGTTGAGCAGAAGTAGTGATTTCACCAAAAACCATAATCATACCAGTTTTAGCAGCAGTTTCACAACCAACTTTCGAAAGAGGATCAACTTTTAAACAAGCATCAAGAATAGCATCCGAAACTTGATCACAGATTTTATCAGGGTGACCTTCACCGACTGATTCTGAAGTAAAGAAAAAAGTTTCTGCAGCAGTCATTTTTGAATTGAAATTAATACAAGAAAAAAAATTATTGGAAATTTAAATCTGTCTTAAACTATTTTTAAAAGTAATATTAATTCTGAGTTGAAAAGTACCCTTGAATAATGCCCTCTCTCTCACTATGAACTTCAACAACTCGTTGATTATTATTATTATTATTAAGAAAAAGACGGAGAAAAAAAGAAAGAAATAAAATATTATTATTTAGTTAAAACGGGGAGGGTATTGCCTTTTTATATATAAAATAATAATACCTTATAATGTGTTAAGCATAAGAAGTGTGCGGCAACTCAGCCCAAAAAAAATTTGTCACTAACGCGCGTGCACGCGAGCACTCTTTCAAAGTGATTAAGACCTAGGTTAGAGTACAAGCAGTTGTTTCACAAGATAAACCTGAGTCATTAACAGTTAATCATGGTCTTAGAGATTCTTTTTATCTCTCTAGCTCTCTAGCTCTCTAACTCTCTAACTCTCTAACTCTCATTCACATGTTCTAAGATCTTTTCGTTATTATGAAAAGCATGTGATATTTCAACAGGGTCAGATCGAAGCTTCTTCGTCCTTCGCTCCGTTTCTCGGCTCAAATCTGACTGAACACGCTTGCGCCCCTCAAGAGAAAACAACTTGCTTTTCCTCCTCACTCCTCCCCTCCCTCCTCCTCCCTCCTCCTCCCTCCTCCTCTCTCCTTCTCTCCTCCCATTTCTCTTTAACTAGTTTCCTATTCCGGGTCATCTCCTCTCTTTCTGTGCCCTCCCCTACCATTCTAGGCCTTCACGACCCTACAATTTTTTTATTTTTCATGTGAAATTTTTTTTCCTACCCGGAGAATAGGGTTTTAACACGTTTTAATCGCTCTTTTATTCGCTGTTATCACGTGGACATGTCTATTTTCAGTAATAATCTGGTTAACCATAGATCAATCCAGGCACGCAATAACACGGGGATCAACTACACCAGTAAACTATCATCTTCAGCGCAGGTGTCTTCAGAGAACGTACGTACAGTACCGGATGAGAGTCAGATAAAGCATCGAACTGATTCGAACATCGTCGTTAAACTCCGGTCTCGCTGTACGTACATCCCTCATTTGCCTCCGGCGGCCGGGGTGTGTACCCCAGACCCTAGCTTTCGCTTCGCTCGAGTACCAGACGCTAATTTGTAGTCCAGCCCGGACCCCTAACTCTCGCTTCGCTCGAGCAAAAGTTACCAAACGCCCACGCTGGGAGTAGTGCTTTAAGTTGTAGCCGGCCTAGCTGATCTCCGGCAGCGGGACTCCGGAAGGTGCTATTTTCGTGTCTCCTTTCCTCTGCCGAGTTAGTGCTAATTAATATTTAACGGTTAACCAAGTTAACAGTTAAAATTATTTGCATGTTACATAGAAATAAGTCGCAACTCAAACGTTTAACTAACGGTTACTGGTGATGTAATTACATGTGAAAATGCGCGGCTCAGAAAACGTGCTGCAAAGCCAGTCAGGATTCGGTTGCAACTGATTGAGAACAACTTACAAATCCTCAACGAAGAGAGAGTCAGTATTTTGAAGTTAGATCCAGTGGACGGGGGGTTCAATTAACTCTTATTAGATATTGTTATTAATCTCATTGATCTGATTATTATTTGGATATTTAAATTAGCCAATCAATATTTTTTTTTCTTGACATGGTCTATCAGTATCTCCTCCGGTCATGGAACCCTAGCTTTTGCCGATTCAATCTCGAGCGATGTGAGAGCCAGGGGTCCTAGGCCCGCTATAGGAAAACAAAGCCTGCTCGTAACAGAATACGACGCATACGATGCATATCGATCTGTGATATTCAGGGGTAATGTACGGCTGGTCTACTCTATAATGTCACTAAACTTTAAATTTATTATATTAATGTTCTAATTTTATCTATTAAATAATATGCAAAAATTCCGTTTTGGATGTTAGCTAATTAAAACTATTGATTTATGTTTTGATAAGTTTGATGGTATGGCTCCATTTGTTTGCTGCACTATATCATCACCAGGCATTGGATAACTAGAAGCTGTTGCTGAAGTACGGGTGGATAATCAGATGTAGTAGCTGGAATCTGTGTAATTAACGCTTCTGGCGTATAATCAACTCCATACTGCTCCGAATAGTCTGGACTGGAGGATACTGTCATTGCAGTAGATATTGAACTTGTTACTGATGAAGCAGTAGTTGTACTACTAGTTTCTACTGGGTTATTAATAGCAGTGATTGTGGATAAAGATGCACTACTTAAATTGATATTTAAATTAATAATTTGAATGCTTGATGGGAGTGGGCTGATAATATCGACAGATTCGCTTGTCATAGCTGTCGAGATAGAAGCATTTGGATTAGGAATCCATAAGTCTGGAATATCTGTGATGGAAGAGGAAGGAGAAGAAGAAGAATAGTATTCTGAGAAAGTAGCAGTACTTTCGGGAATAAGAAGTGTGACATCAGAACCCGAACTAGAACAAAACGAAACAGAAGAAGTAATTAGTCGTAACAGTAGCAGGAATGATTTCGGTCATAGCAGAGCGGTGGTGATTTTTGAATCAGAATTAGTAGGTGATGGCGAAACAATTTCAGTAGTGGAACGGTTCTCAATAACTGTTTTAATTGATTTTATCAGAGTCTCAACGATATTATTTACAGTTGGCTCAGTCATCACCATACTTGTTGTACTAGTGTAACTGACATATTGGGATCACTATTAGCAGATAATGGAGAAATCTCAGTTGATAGACGAGGATAGAATATAGAGGAAGAAGGATATATAATTTCGGTAGAGCAGTTTTCAATAACAATTGTTTGGTCAACACCGTAGTTTTACTGGGGTGAAATTCAGTTTCTAGAGTAACTGTTTCAATAACAACGGTTTCTGTCCAAACTGTTACGATCGTTGTGGCAGGTTCAACATATTCAATCGAAGTAGAGCTAGAACTACCCGTTATTGTTTCTGTAGACACCTGATATTCAGATGGTGAAAGAGGGAGTGATGAATTAGCTGATGAAATAGTTACACGTATTTGTAGTTGATGTAGTAGTGCTTTCTGTAGATATCGTACTTGTTGAAACATAACTAGGTGTCATTGGTGGCTCAAGACTCTTAATGAAGTAGGAATAGGAGTCGTTAATGAAGTGGAGTCATTTTCAGAGATCGAACTTTCAACATTTATTATAGAAGAAGTATCGGTATTTGATGGAACTGAAACTGCAGAGGAAGAAAACCTTGAGATGAAAGTACTCTGTAGGATAGTTGAAGAAGATCCGATGAAAGTTCTGAGAGGAGCGATTAAAGCATTAGGTGTAGTGACAGATGAAATAGGAACACTAGAGCTTGATGTTGTAGAAGAGAAAGTAGATAAAGTGGAGCTGGAGCTGCTTCCAACTTTGGAAGTAGTTTCGATACTTGGAGATAAAGCGGATGGTGATGATGGTGATGATGGTGATACCACTGGAACAATATAGCAATATTGTTGCGATACATCCTTTTCAGTGCAGCCAATGATAAGTATTATCCATAAAATCATATTTGACAGTCATACGAGTCACACAAGCAATACCATTACCAATGTAATTCGGAGTGAACGAGATTGTGAAGTCAAAGTTGTACTCGAATATTTTGAGACAAGAAATAAATTTGAGGTGAAGGTTCAAGTAGTCGCACTTCAAATAATGACAAATTAGGATCTAAATTAGAACGGTTTTCCAAATTAATTGAGACATTAGCGTACCATAATCCATCACTATCACCTTGCCATATGTTGGTTACTGTAACATTTCCATTGGCGTAGTTAATAGATGCTACTTGAGGAGAGAGGGGAACGTTTCCACGGGACAATTGTAAATGGAATTATATCTGAATCTCTCTCTTCTGAACGTCTACATAAAGTTAGTAAATTGTGACCCCGACAAAAATTTTCCTCTACGATTCTGGGCATCGTCCCTACCGCGGGAGGCATGCCAATGGTTCAAAAAACTTACTGTTGAGATTATTTGGGAAGCTATTCAATGGTCGAGCTAATGAAATAGCCGAAATGGCGAAAAACATATATAAGGAGATCTAATGTTAAGATCACAAATGAATGTAATGGTTGATAAATTTAAGTATTCTTTCGGAACGCAAAATATCAAATAACTAACTGTTATCCCTCCTTTTATATGAATGAACTCATCTTGTGGTACATAATTAAGAAGTTTAGATTTAACCGGTGAAATCTTATTCGGATGAAGGAAGTGTGTCGTACCGAAAAGCAAGATGTTATTATCTGCCCTGCATATCCCTGATTTTTTTTTCCGGCCAGATTAATTTAAAAACTGATTTAATATCGCTCATTAAAGTCTAAAGATCTTCAGCCGGATTGTTCTATGCATATGCCGAGGAATAAATTTAACTGTTAACGTTAACAGTTAACAATTAAGCTCAAATTGGGGTACATATTTTGTTACATCATAAGATCGGCAATTGAAGACTATTTTTCAGTAATGACAAAGACAAAAGAAACAACCAAACTGTAAATTGCGTGGTTCAACATGCGATACTGATGCAACAATAGAATAGATGAGGTACGCAAGCAGTAGAAGGAGTAAGAAGGATAACATAGAAAGACAGGTAAACACTAGCTATGATGACTTTCATTCTAATTTAATGATTTCAAATGCTCTATGTTGACTCTGTGATCTGGCTACTGTTGTTATGCCCCCATTAAGAACATCCAGTCAAGGCCTGTTCTCAGATTTGTAAACATAGAATGTTACATGGGGCCCGTTGGGGTCAATGGCGGCTGCTAATGCAGTGTTTTGTTCTGCTTATTCAGTTTCGTTCTTCCGCAAAATGATCGAAGGCGTCTGCAACATAGAGAATAGAATACCGGGCTTCTGGTCTCGGAATGCCATGCCGCATTCAGTTAGCTCGGCAGAAATTTATCCGATATTATATTACTGGCTATCGGAAGATAAATGTAAGATTGAAACGTCAAAACAGATGATGGAATTTTAGGTATCTCGCCGTGAAATCCCTAATCCACCAAAATCTACAGCTTCAATACAGTAGCTCGCGCGCTGGCTTCCAGCCGGCTGTAGGGCTTCGGCCCCAGACTCTAGTTGCCGGAGACGACAGAGAATAATTGAGCCACGTGAAGTGGGTAGTCTCAGCTAACATACATATATAAAAATGAATTTAATGAACTTAATGAACTGAATATGATAATATGATGAATACACCTACCTATTCACAAACTCTTTTTTGTACAAAACAACCACTTCTTTCATTCCCATCCAACATAGTCTCTTCCAACAACCCTAAAAGCTCGAACTTCTCCACTCTTAAGATCACTTAGTCGATAACTATCGTGCTTAACATGACCAGCGGCATTACTACTACTAGCCTTATTACCTGATTCAGGCAAATCATAAATACGGATTTTCTTCTTAGTACCATCCCATTCATAGACAATACCAGCATGAATATTATTATCTTTACCAACTTCAAGGCTGTATTTCTGATGCAAACTACCTTTATGACCCTGGAATCTAGCATTTCGAAACGAAACGATATCTCCAGGACGAATCTCATCGAATTGTCGTACACTAGCGTTTGCAAGATTATCATAAATAATAGCTCCATAAGAACGACGACCAACCGCCGGAAGTACACCAGGGATATGATTGAGAACACTTTTAACAAAGTCTACACTAGTTCCATTAATATTACCACTTGATTGTTTCTGCGCCTCATCGAGAACTTTCTTACCAAACTTTCTATAAGCGTCCTCAAGTTGATCTTGTCTCCAGCTCGGTGGTGGCGTATGAGACTGCTCGAAGGAAACAGATCCTATAGGATCATGTTGATCAAACCTGGCAGTTATCACTGATTGAGAGTAATCGTGATAAAGAACATAAATATCTCGAGCAATCATAACACGGCCACCTCGCTTAGTTGATTGATTTTCATCAACCTCGTAAACCAAATTATTCGTATTCTGGCTGATAACTGAAGGTACACCATTGGGAGCTGTCCACCATTGGGGTGGTTTATCTACATCAACATCATGAGCAATGAATGATGGTCCATCAAGGCTACTCCTCGCTGGAATTCCTGCACCTATACCACTACTACTGCTACTAGTCCTCAAGTCCACTGAACGACGTGTCCGGTGTGAAGACGTAGCGTTGGGTGGTGGTGGGGGTGGCGCATTACGTAAAGGAATTGCAGTGTCAGTATCAGGTCCAGTTGATGGATCGTACTGTTCGGTAGTATCAGATTCTTCAGATCCTTCCAATTCAGATGAACTATCAGCATCATCATCATAAGAACGAACAGGAGGCGGTGGACCAGCAGTAGGAGGAGGCGGAGGTGGTGGATGGCTTTGTGGAGCTGAGATAATAGAAGGGATAGGTGGTGGGGGTGGGCCACGAGGAGGAAGACCGGGAGATGAGTCAGGGGCTGGTGGGAAAGAAGCAGAAGTGGGAGAGACTTGTGTTGGAGGTTGAGGAGGAGGAGCTTTGCCAGGAGGTTGCGACAACTGTGATGGATGATGAAGAGCCTGTGAATGGCGAGTAGGCAGCTGCGGAACTCCTGGAGTGCCACCAAGCGATAATCTATGATGAGCATTTAGACTAACCCGTGGAGATGCTTCACTTGTTGATGCGTAAATGTCTGTATCTTCATCAGCCTCATAACCAGTTGTTTCATCAGAAAATTCCTCAATAGAAGGGATTGAAGTTGAAGAAGGAGGCGGTGGTGGTGGTGGAGGTCTGGTCTTTGGAGCTTCCGGACCACTGGAATCAACAGAAGTATCTCCATCAGTTAAATCAAAAGTTTTAGACCTTCGCGGGCCATGTACGGCAGGAGGAGCTGAAAATATAGAAGAGTCAAAAGTACTCGATTTTGAAGAAGGTGATAAGGCAGAAGCAAGCGACCGGTTAGGTTGAGTGGGGGAAAATGGTACTGGCGGAATTGATCCACTACCACTAACATAAGAATAGCGCTTTGACGACTGTCTAAATCCTTCTTCCGACTCAGTTCTTTCATCATCTCCTAGTTCATCTATAAAGAAGTTAGTCTAAACTGATACTGACATAAAACAAATTGGGACGTAGCTGCTAGCGATACATTAAACAGACATCCAGATGTACATACCTTCAATAATTTCATCAACAGGACTAGATCCCTCTCCTGTATATGCCCGACTAAGTCTTTGTCCATCTTCGGATTCTGTGGTTGTTAGTTATAAAAGAAGAAACAATATTTCTGTTGTAACTCTAGCTGGTTGGGCCGTACCCATATCTCAACCGGTCACAGAACCAGAAGGAAAAGGGTCCTCCAGCCAAAGAGGTATAACCTAATTTACACATACCTTGTGATAATCGTCTTTCTGGGACTTTAGGAGCTCCAGGAATTGGAGCTTGGATTGGAGCTTGTGGAGGAGGAGGTCTAGTAGCCAAAGGAATAGGAGGGGGGGCATGACTAGTGGCGGTTTGTACAGACAAATTGTCCTCTTCGTCAAGTTCATCGGCATCATTTTGTTGTGATGCAGAATTTTTCCTAAAAGCAGCCAAGGTCTCAGGAGCAGCAAAAGGGAATACTGGTATAGGAGCCTGATTAGCTAGAGCAGAAGAAGTATCTTCATCAATGTCATTAGAGACCGTTTGCTGCTTCTTTTTTGGTTTAGATTTCTTTGAAGGGGTTTGGGGGAAACCACCAGACATTAACATTCCAAGATTCATACCTCCCATACCTCCCATACCCATTCCACCCGAAATCTTAGCCATTCGTTCACGTAAAGCTATTCGTTTAGCTTCTTCCTCATCTTCTTCTTCATCTTCATCTTCATCTTCATCGTCCTCATCCTCATCCTCGTCAAGATTGTCGTTGTTATCATTTTCATTACCATCTTCATCCGGATGATCATCTTCTTCTTGGATATCTTCTTGTTCTTGTTCTTCAGCCTTTTCATTTTCAACATTTTCCTCATCTGGGGCGGGTGCCTGCTCTCGCAGATGAGAATCTTCAGTTAATATGGAAGAAGAAGAGGTCTTTCGTTGAGATTGTCTTTGAGTTTTGACATCATCTTCACCAAGTGCTTCACCCTTTATAATAGAACCGGGTCGAGTAATGCTACTAGACCTACGAAGTAATAGCTGCTCATCAACTGAAGCGATTGATCCACCGGTACGAAGCCTTTCAAGTTTTTCACTGGTACCAAAAGAACCACCCGATATATTTCGTTCAAGAGGTTGTTGAATACCCTCTGAAGCATCAGCGGCTGTGGACTCAGGCGAACTTACTGGAGCAGTTTCAGGAGAGGCAGCAGCTTTTTTAGCTTTTGCCTTTTGCTTTTTACGTAAAACAGCCGCCTCCATTCGTTCTTGTTCTTCTTTCTGTTGTTGTTGAAGAAGACGAATACGTTCCTTTAAACTCATTTTAGGTACATCTTCTTCGTGTTCCTGTTCTTGAGTAGATGCTGCAGAAGGTGGAGGAGAGAATAAAGATTCTTGATGTTCAGTAGCCACAGACGGAGATGTTCCAGTTCCAGTTTTTGATAGAGTAGGAATAGTTTGAGCTTCTGATTTAGGAATAGTAGGAATATAAGAAGTTGGAGGAGGAGCAACATATGGTTTATTAATGAAGGAACTAGAAGAGAACTTTTGTCCCGGAACAATCGGAGGAGCTTCAGCTTGAACATTAAAAGCAGCGATTCTATCTTTAAAGGCATTTCTTGTTCGAGGAGGAGCCTGAGTTGATTCATCACCATTTATTGTTGGTTGTTGTCCTATATCAATTTTAGATAATCTGTTTGTAATATGATCAGCAGCTACAGCAGCTACAGCGGCAGCAGCAGCAGCAGAAGAAGAACTTGTAACAGGTGGACCAATTTTAACTGGTTTTGACGGTTTGGTTTCGACTTCTTCTTCTTCTTCTTCTTCTTCTTCCTCCGGCCAATCCGCATCTTCAGAATCAGCAGGAGTAGGAGCTGTTGGAGTTGAAGCAGGAGCAGAGCTAGGAGATTTTGAAGCTGAACTTGGAATTGGCCTTGAAGTTGGAGCAGATGGCGGAGCAGGAGCTACCGGTATTATTTCTACAAAGTTTCTAGGAAACATTCCATGTTTTTCCGGGTTATCCACATTAAATCCACTTAACCATTCTTCATCTTCTACAGTTACTACTTGGATTTTTTGACCAACTTCAAATGACAAATCATCTTCATAATCCGATTGATAAGGATAAAGTGCCGTAACATAAAACGGAGGAGATGGCAAAGTCGATGACATATTACCACTCTCCGAAATAACCGATTATAATTGAGATAGGGAGATAACAGAGGCGGTGATAGATGAAAGAAGATTAGAAGGCCAGGATTGGGTTCTTCAAATCAAATAGAAAATAAAATATAGAATCCTCTTTCAGATAGATGATAATATGAGGCGAACTGTTTGTAATATTCGTTTAATCCTTTCTAGACCTGATATGAGATGATCTTAAGAGTAAGATCGAAGTGTAAACCCTCTCTTGTTGAATATAAAAGATTATTTGAATACAAAGATAAAGAAAAAAAGAAAAGAAAAAAGAAAAAAAAGATATAAAGACAAAAAAACAAAAAAGGTACAAATGTAAGTTGGAGATTGGTGTAGAGTGTGAGGAGATATTGAGAAGGAGGAGATAGCATGTTACGAAGTTTACGGATAGAGCTATTGCTAGCTAGCGCTACAGAGACGCGGCTTGCACTTGAATGGCACGCATCACGTAGAGGAAATTCTGCGGAATGGCACAGGGTGCAGGCAAAATGTGGAGAGAGAATTTAGAGAATTTAGAGCTCATTAGTTAACTGGTGAGCTAGATTAATCCGGGTGAGATGGAACACCCCATTCTGATCTGATTCTTGGTCTCAGGTAAAGTTAAGGTTTAATGTGTTAACACCATTATCTTGTTCCGTCTTGCCGGTTCCCTTATTTGTTCTTGCTAACCTCATTTGCTGTCAATCATTGAGGCGCAGTTTCGTGGATAAATGTCCGTTATTGCTTGCGAATAAATGTCATGTTGTATTCTCATATCGGATCATATAGGTAACTGTTACATGTTACATTCTTTATCAGTTACGGTCACGTTAATAGTTATACGCAGCCTAAGTAATAATTTCATCAATGAATCATCATCATACGGTTCTTCGTAGCATCAGTCTCTATAACATTTATTATTTCAATTTATTGCTTAATAATGTCAATTGTTTGAACTGTTAGCAAGTTTTAGATTACGGGATCTAGATAAAAGTCCTTTATTGCTTTTGAATAAACGTCCATTATTGCCGCTGAACAAAAGTCCCTGATTGCCACTGAACAAAAGTCCCTTAACTTAGTGCTTGATATAAATGTGAATTGTGAATTCAGGTGCATTCTTTTCCAGATTCTTAGGCTCTTCTAAATCTTCGTCTTTTTTAAAGTAGAAGTTTTCTTGCCTAAGACTAGGACCTCACTAGGTGATATAAAATCTCTAGATTGACCAGATAAACGACCGTTATTGCTGATGAATAAAAAGCCTAACTCGGCAAATACCTAACCTCGAGCGATATCCCTACCTGCCAGAGGCAAATGATACGGAGGTTATATTGGCGGGTTTGTTATTAAATTATTATATATTAAAATGCTATGTTACCTTAGATTATATACACATACTTTGTCAGATTTGGGTGAATATAGAATCACTCGATCAGTACCCCGGGCTTTTTCTTTTGCTAAAACTCCTTGACAATTTAACAAATATGCCTTCTGAGATGGACTTAATCCTACAACTTTTCGGCGCCATTCATCAGGAAGATCTGGTGATGTCGAACAAATAGCTTCCAATACTTCTTCTTTCACATCTAGTGAAAACACTGGCGATAATGCTATTTCTTTAATGAACTTATTAACACCTGTTCGAGAATTCTCCTCTAGAAGCCACCGGTTCTTTTTACCGCCCTTGATTTTACCAGCATCATTTAAAATGGTTACTTTATTTGGAAATTCAGATGATGCAATGGGTGAAGGTGGAGCAGCACCTTCTGAACTATCTCCAATATCAGAAATATTGCTATTTTTACCAGAACTTCCAATTAGTAATCCGCTAGAACCAATACTAACAATGCCACCAATACCAGCCCCACCACCACCACTACCAATACTACTAGTACCACTTCCACCACCACCACCACCACCATTGGTTACTCCGCTTCCTCCAATGTTACCACTAATAATACCACTACTATTGATCGACGGTGGAGGCATTAAAAATGACGTTGCAGCAGTACCACCTCTTCCAGCTGTTGCTACACTACTATTATATCTTTCCGTCATCTCCATCATCAAATGAGGAATCAAATCATCAAGACCTACATCAACATCCTGTCTTGTTGATAAATTCTTCACTCTTAATGGCTTGTAATTACTTGATGTTGCATAGCTATTTATCTGTTTAACAACAACAACCCAATTAATATTATCCTTCCTAGCCATACTAACCAACGTCTCTGATGAATAACATTCTCGTACTAAATCAGCTGAAATTCCATATGCCCATAAGTCCCGTAAAATGTCAATACAAAGTCCTTTAATATTAGCAGTATTAAATGATGAAACCAAAACATCACATCGAGGTATTAACCACAAGTCACTTGGATTAGCATTAGATGTCGAAGACTGACCACGATAATAACCGCCCTTTTTAGCTATCTTCTTAATAGAGGAATCTCGGAATTGGGCCACAGATTCAACCAATTTATCCAAAGCCAAATTGAATCCAACTGCATGAGCCGCTGTTCCATTATCTAATGATATATTTCGAAATGCCCGAATAAGATAATCATAACGACCGCCTGCAGCCAAAATACTACGATTCTGTTTCTCTTCAACCACTGATTGAAACATAATACCAGATTTATAAAACGATTCATTGTGATTACTCAGAGGGGCGAAATAAACTTTCTTTGTCACACCTAATCTCCTCAACAAATTAACAGTCATTCGAAGATTCAATAATGCATCCTTCAATATTTTTGTTATTTCTGAACCTTTTAATAATGTCAACAATTTCATCTCCGCCTTATCAATTTCATCTCGAAATCCAAACATTTCTAAAGTATTTAGAGCGGTTGCTGATAGTGTAGACTTGGCCAGCAACTCATTTCTGACTTGAGGTCTAGCGGGTCCTTGACCTATCTGACCCAAAAGTTTTAGAGCAGAAGCCTTTTGTGGGGCCGTGAATCCACAGAAATCCAGAATCGAATGCAAAACATCATAATGATTGATATAAAAACATACTGAATTAGGACGAAAGCACGGGAATATTTCGGCGATCTCATCTAATACCTTCATAGTTTCTGCTTCTCCATATGTCAAATCAACTGAATCTGTCGTCACAAAATCGAAATCGACCTCACCACAAACTATTGGATGAATTCCTCTATTCCGTTCATCTGATCGATAAACATTACCAAAACAATATGATTTCTGAAATGACGGTATGGACTCAGCAAGACGACGAGCAAATGGTAACGTCATATCATAAGGCAATTGTAATATGTTGCCTGTCGCATCCATAACTTCAACAACATTAGTACAACTATAAAGAATCGACCGTGGAAATATAGCCGATCTATCATTGTTTTCTACAGCTCCATGTTTTTCAAAAACTGACTTGATAGAAGATATAATACCTGATCGTAATAATTTATTATCAGCATCAATACTAGCACCTCCGCTATTGACAGTATTACTAAGTAAAGAAGTAGAAAATCGATCATACAAAACACGCTGTGCCGAAGGTAACGGTCGAGAGAATAGTGCATTACACACCTGATAAAGCCAGGGTGAATTAGGACTTGGATCAACTAAACTTCGGAGTGCTTCTTTAACTGTTTCATCCTTTTGAGGGATAGGAATCAATCCAGATTGAAGTAATTCTTGAGCACTAGGCCGTTGATTGGGGGAATGGTTAAGAAGTGATCTTACTAGTTGACGTTCGACTTCATATTTCTTACTATTAGCGAATTCAACAGGCATTTTAATCTCTGGAGTTCGTAGGTCTCGTAATATAGATACTCTTTCCATAGCAGTATGCATAGGGAATACCATTTCGAAAAAGATGATCCCTAAAGAATACATATCAACTTTTTCATTATAAGAAGATGCAGGAGCAGGAGTTGTAGAAGTTGCAGCAGCTGCAGCAGCTCGTTTAGCATCTGATCCTGAGACAACATTACCACTATTAGGTACTGGTGGTTTACGAAGAACTTCAACTGCTACATATAAAGTGGTCCCAACATCAGTGGTCAAATCGCTCTCATCCATGCTTATGTTTCCATTAGAAGAATCTTGTTGACTACTTCCAATACTCTTTGCAAGACCAAAATCACCGATTTTGACATTCTGTGCTTGATCAATGAAAATATTCATCGGCTTTAAATCGCGATGAATAATTCCTTCACTATGTATATGACTCAACCCTTCTACAATTTGTCTTAATAGTCGCCAATACTCATCTGGTCGAGTATATAAATTATCTCTAATCAGATCAGCTAATGTATGTTTCTCACAATACTCCATCTGGATATACAGAGTACTTCTTGGTTGTGAACGAATAAATCCAACTCGACGAGATTTCTTTTTGGCCGATTCGGTAGATTGTTCTATTGTACTGGCTTGACCATCATCACTGGTAATTTCATCTCCGGTATCTTCATCTCCTTCTTCACTGGATCCAAATTGAATGTCTGGTCCATCAACCATGGAATTCGACATGAAATCTAAAGTTGCATTAACTGAAAGATCGTTAAAGTTGAGATTACTTAATGAAGAGGAAGAAGGTTTTTTTGACATGGAACCATATTTGTCTTCATTATTAGTATCTGAATGACTATTACTACTGTCATCATCCTCACTAGAAGAAATTGCCGAATTGATTGAATGATCATCTTCTAACCAGGCAGTGAAATACCTTACTACATACTGATGATTCAATCTTGACAGAAGCCATACTTCTTGAAGGATATGGGTCAGTTTATCAGGAGTAGCCTGAATTTTTTTGATAGCATACGCTCTACCATCAACCTTGTTCCTAGCTTTTACTACTTCACCATAAGCACCACGACCCAATACAACACCTTCATCAAAATCGTTAGCATATCTAGAGTATCCAATACCGCTTATAGCAGTGGTACCACCGCCTCCGCTACCGTTTGATACATTACTACGTTCACCATTAAAACTGCGCCTACTCATTCTACGAGGTCGTAATCGTGGTTGAGATGATGACTGACTGGCAGTAGTGGATGTTGTTGATATTTTACTAACAGTTGTAGTATCAGATCGTAAAAATTGGGATAGCAATAAATCAAAAGCACTTGGTCGTTTCTTGGGAGATTTTTTAAATATCTTTGATAGAAAATCAGTTAATAGTTGAGTATTGTTATCACCATCATATGAGTTTATGTAATCATGTGGATTATCAAATTCATTAACAATTGATTTTCCAGAAATAAGTTGAACGAATAGTACACCAAATGACCAAATATCGGTCTTTTTAGTCGGTTTTACATTTCCATCAATATATTCAGGTGGTTGCCAAGAAACTGTTGTTGCTGCTGCTATGGAATTATTTCTAGTGGTATCAGAATTAAACAAATGACCACGATTCATTTCATTTAACCTAAATGAATATGAAACACAATCAAGCTTGACTACAGTTTCACCTAATTCTTTATTTCGGAACAAAACAACATTCTTCAAAGTCAAATCTTTATGAATAATCCCAACTTTATGAATTGCCTCCAAGGCTTCAAGGATTTGGATTGACCAAGATCGGACAACTTTAGGACTAACCGATTCAACAGCATCAAGTAAGCTATCCAAAGTTCCCATAGGTGAATATTGGGTTAAAAGGTAAATTTTCCACCCTCCAGAAGGTTTCCGGGAAATTTTCGATTCATATAAAGGAACAACATTTTCATGTCTGAATTCCTTCAAAGCGTCCAGTTCGGATTCAAGAAGGTGTATTAATCTTCTACCATCAATTCCATCCCAGAATGGTTCATCAAGGTCAATTTCGGATAGAAGAAACAGTAAATCGTCAGCAATAGCATCTTCTTGTTGTTGTATATATGGCTTAACAATATAGTTGTTTCCAAAAAAATCACTAGTAGTAGGAATTTTACCTAATACCTGTTTGAATCGAATCAACGAACCATTTGGCCTTCTAGCGGTTATAACTCTATCAAATATTACTGAATCATTTTCTGGTAAATCAGTTGACGATGAAAGATCATCATCTTTTTCTTTACTAGCTAGAAAATCATCTTTTAGTCTCTGAGTCTTCCTACGATTCAACTCCTCTCGAACCATCTCATCCAACATTCTCTGTTCTTCTTTTGATTCAGCTTCTCGTTGTAATCGTAATGCTTCTTCATTTAACCGTTGTTTTTCCTCAGCTTCACGAATCCGTTTCAATCTTTCTTCTTCAAGACTGGGAGCCTCTGCTCCCAATCGTTCATATTCATTTAATTGATCTTGAAGAACAGAAGTAATCTCAAAAATCATTTCTTGACCTAAAAGTCGTTTCTTTGTCTTTTCTATTAAATGTTTAAGTACGTCTACTTGTTTTGGGTGAAGATTATAATGTGATTCGATTGTTATTAGTGGTAATGTCTTTGGATAGGTAGATGTCATCAGTACCTTAATTCCAATGGACAATACCGCGGAATTAGAATCGTCTGAGTTTTCATTGTCTCCTGATTTCAAGTAGATTTTAAAAGATGGGCTCGGTGTTTTCTATATTTTTGTTAATGTTAAAATCATAAGCAACTCAACTTCCCCTCTTTTTCCTCTGGCGGCTTCAGACCCTTTTTTTCAGACCCCCTAGCCAGTGATAGAGCCACCACCCAGTGATAGAGCCACCACCCAGTGATAGAGCCACCACCGAGTGATAGATCCACCACCGAGTGATACAGCCACCACCCCCTATTTACTTACATTCCATGCTGTAGATTGAGTAGTAGTACAATCAACAAAATCATCCATATAAATTGCCTTAAGGGCCTCGACTTCATTTGTTTGGATCTCGTGAAATTCTTCTTCTGGAAGAGTCATTGTGATGACAGAATGATGACTTTTTTCAGAATCGGATCTATTCTGTTAGCATTAAGAGAAAGACATGGATTAACGAATGAATGAATAATAAACTTACGTGGAAATCCGTTTTTATCCATATTTCACGTTCAATCTTATATATAAAAATAAAAAATAACAGATATTCCAATAAAGGAGAAAGGAGAAAGGGAGAAAAAGACAACCGAAATTATATATCTAAACCAGATCAAAAAGAATCACTTGAAGTCACCAAAAAAAAATTTAGATTGAAAGTCGCGAGGTGAGGAGGCAACTTAGATAATAGTCAATTTAACAGAATATATGCTAGTATATGGTAGATAACAGATTTCCATACAAAAGGACGGTAAAAAAGGACGGTAAAATGGGCGGTAAAAAGCACTCGTCCTGAATACAAACGCAACTGTATACTGATATAAAAATAAATATTTAAAACTATACAAATATATCGGTCATATGTTTCTAGGTCAATATTCAACCTCTAACGGCCTCTAGATCCATGATAAGATAGAACTGAATTTAATAAAATATACGTTGGGATATGGTTGTTGGGAGTTAACTAAAAAATACTTTAGTTTGCCTCTATAAACTACTGCGTCAACTTTTATTCTACTGCAGTGCCGTAGCTTACATAATCTTTTTACCCCTGAATTTATTTTGAGGAATTCATTAAGACGCAGATATTTTGGCTGTGTTGCCTTCTTAAAGTTTAAAGTTGAAGTTTAAATGTTGTATTTCTTTCCGAGGGGCTCTCTACATGTGTACTGAGAATAACTGGCGTCCACCCGGTTTGACTCTGGTGGTGGCTCAGTAGCTGCGGGTATCTCTACCCAGACTATGCAGTTTTGCCTCTCTAGATGTCAAATGCGTGGCGATAGAATGTAGTTAGTTAGCTGGGTGGCCGACGGCACAACTGAAGACCACAAGCATGGCTTGAACACGAGGTTTGCGGGGAGCTAGAGGCAGACCGATGCGCTTGATTGGCCTGTTCCGGTTTCAATTTTTGTAGTAATTATCTCCATTCCTTCGAAGAACACCCTTGCAAATTAATAGCTTTTGAACTGTTACACTGTACGCTGCTAACGTAATTTTAACCGTTGACTTTTCAAAAAAAGAATAACTTTGATAGCAGATCAGGCAAGAATTATTGTTTAACCGAGACCTGGATAAAGTTAAACTTGCTACTGAGTCAATTAAGGACACCGACGGCAGTAACGAGGATAAGGTTTGGAGATAGCCCCAGGTCTCATAACGTACGTACTCTTAACTCTCTCTTCGCTCTAGAATTGTACCCGTAAGTTCAAAATCTTTCGCCGAATCAGGCCGCGACGTGCCCGCTGCAGCCCGCAACAGCCCGCAGGCCGTCGTCATATTACTCAACCACATCAAACCTAATCCCCCCTGAGAGTTACTTCATTTGGTTTCATCCCTTACCTCGATTCTCTCCCACCCGCCTCGTAGGAAGGAATATAACAAATGGCGCGCACACAAGAATCTGCAAGAACAGCGAGCGGTTAACATTCGTACTGTAGTCTCAGATCTCAGGCTCTGGGCCTCCGGGATTTTAATGTTAACGATACGATCGATGGGCCGAGATCAGGAACATGGGGGCGATCTCATTCTTTTGTCCAATATCATTAGTCAATCTGATTCCCTCGATCATACCTGACGGATCGGCCTGAAAAAACCCAGTTTTCTCAATAGTCACACCATATACCTCAAAGGTAAAAGGACCTGCCAGCTTGGGATCTCTAGTTCGATAATTGCTTGAAGTTTTTATCAAATAAGATCCCTGTCAGAAGTTCATGTACAATCTTGATGTTTATGCGAAGCAGTTATTATGTTAAGTTAAGTTAACTTTAACGTAACTTAAGGTAATAAATTAAGGGCTGCGAGCTCATTTTGTTAAGAAATGCCTGCAGGGCATATATATGTACCTTACCATACTATTTAGGGAGGTCTTAACTCAGATCACGCAGTCTTGATGCTACTACATCTTGCGTTTATTTATAGCTATTTCGTACAATAATTAATAATCCGGCCAAAATCCCCGGCCAAAATCTCCCGCTACCCCTCGATTAACTCCAGCGGCTGGGCATAATCATTGGTTCGCCTATGCGACTAGGAGGGTACAGTCTACAAAGGTAATGGCGAATTGTACCAACTAATCGTACCAACTCTCCCCATGTTGCGAATGATTGTCTCGTCCAATTGGCTGTTAATCGAACTATACTAGCTTCTGTTCTCGGAAGATTTTTAGACTGACAAGACAAGACTAAGAGCAGGAAGTTACTGCTGGCACCCACCCGTCGGAGACTCTGGGGTAGCGCCACAGCCGGGTCTTGCTTGGTAAGGGATAATAACTAGTTAAACTTTAAATTCCGTATGCAATTGAGCTTGTGAGAATGTGCCGGATCAGGAGGAGCACGCACGTTGAGGTCGTTCCGTGACGTCGGTAGTTTCACAGCAAGCTTGTAACATTTTCGTTGTTCTGTTACTTGGCCCCCGAAGGTTAACGTTAACTGTTAACGTTAAGTTAAAGGTAACTAGTTCTTATCGTATACATACTGTCAGTTGTAACCAGTAGTAACAGAGTACAGTACTGTCTGTACACAGTATCAGTTCATTAAAGTTCCAGCAGTAACAGGTTAGCATTCCTTCCTTGCTTAACAAGCTTAAATATGCCCACGTAACGTATAACTTAGCTTTTTCTTTTTTTATCTGCGCCCTAAATAGTCCACGTACGTACGTACGTACGCTAGTAAAACAGTCATGTGGTATTTTTCTTGTTGCGCATGTTTTGTTATCTGTGAGGATCCCGAGGCGGCGGTTAGAAATAATAAGGGAACGGGTTTGATTCCGGATTCGATCAAGTGGCCGGACTATAAAAATCTGTTTTTGATAAAATCATGCCCAAAAGTAGGAGCAACAACCCCCCCTGAAAAAGTTATAGAGCAATAACAGGAATCATCCATATAAAATATAACAACCAACTTAGAACAAGTAAAAAGTCAGTGGTTATTTGTTATTAAACAAGGTATAAAATCAGGATCAATCAGCCCTATCTAGCCCTGGCGGCCGGCCGGACCCCTATCTGTCTGGCGGGTGCCTGGTTCTCTCGTTCGCAAGTGCAGGGTCCGATGAAAATTTCGAATGAACAGAAACCGGGCTAGGAACTTTAGAGCAAAGAGGTCTGAGCCCTAGCCGCGAGAGGCAACTTACAGGGCCCTAGCGCAGGCGTACTAGTAAAGTTAACACTAATTCTATAGTTTAAAACGAACAAAGGTCCAGTTGGTATGTGTGGGTAGTAATAGACAGAAAGAGATCTCTGCCTGAATGATCTGATCTCTCACTCAGATCAGTTCATTACTTCTCTATCTGCAGTGTACTGTTCTTATCTCAGACTCTTTTTTTTTTTTGTTTAGATAGAGTCAAACCCTGCCTAACCAATCGGGCATGTCTGCCGTTAAAACTTGCCTGTTATGTCAACCTGCCGCTTAGTTTCCTAACTCTTCTTGTAAACTCAGGAGATGATGGGAGATGGTACACTCACACTCTAAAGCGGGAGCACTCAACCCACACATAGAAACCTCTTTAAAAGAATAACAATAAACTTAGTTAAAAAAACAAAGAAGATCGTCGTCATACGCCTGTATATTCCACCAAAAGGAAATGTCCTTCTCTCATCTAGGGTTCTTCTGCCTTTCCGTCTCTCAGCCCATGTCTGCCATCAAGACATTCCATCTCCTGAGGTATTTTCTTCTCTCTGTTTGTCCCTGTTTGTCTCCGACGACTATTCAGACCCTCTGCGTTTATTTGTCTCTGGTGGGGGTCTGGTGGCTGCCCCTATCCCCTGGTTGTGACATACACTCAATTAATGGGCAAGAGTCTGAACTCTCGAGTGTAGCGAGAGTTAGCTGGTCTAGGGGCTACGCCTCCAGCCGCCGGAGGCAAACAGGACGCAGGGGGTCGCGACAATATCCAGTCGGCGGTCGAGGCAGAGTGTCACTCCCGCCAGCTATCACTGTAACGAGTTTATTACTATTACCTCAATATAAGACTAAATAGTCATAATTTCTTTAGCTCATTAACCGAATATAAAATATCTCCCTTTCTCCTGCCCCTCGACAAACAAACTTTACCCCTAGAACCGAACCTCCCCCCCCTGTGAACTTAGTTACCAACCTACCACCAACATCATCCATCATCTTCAAGTTCTTTTTAACTTATTCAACTTACCATTCATTTTGGAGTAAAATTTTTAGGTGGTATCAATCAATCAGGTTGAGTCCAGTAGGATTGATTGAGCAAAAGCAAGAAATTGAACCACCGACAGAATAATATATATATATAAAGCGATTTAGGACAAGCTAAAAAAGAAGAAAGAAAAGGAAAGAAGAGTTAGAAGAGTTAGAAGAGTCAGAAGAGTCAGAAGAGTCAGAATAAGAGCAAGTGGAAAATAGAAGCTGTATAAAAAGGAAGAAAGAGAAAAAGAAGAAAGTTAGAATCATTAGGGAACAATTACAATCGAGTGAAACAAAGAGAGAGCCCTTACATATTATTATTAATTCATTATTATCTTTTTAGTGGCCACCACTTTTTTTTTTATCTTTTTCTAGCTCATATTTTTTCTATTATAAACTGTAAGTGAGTAAGAGTTAGAATCTATATCTATCTATCCAAGGTTTTGGGGATTTTTTTTTCGTTTCAAATTCGGTTAGCCAGCCATTTTTTGAGGATTAGGACCCTTCAGAACCCGACCCCTCCCCCCTGGTTTTGCCATCTTCATCTATTAAAAGATATCATAATAAATCAATCAATTCAAGAAGTTAATTTGATTAATCCTCTTCTTTAGTGTTGTTATTATTTATTATCATCTTATATTTATTATTGTCATTGTTATTATTATATATTATCGGATTTTGGTCAGTTTGTCCGTCTTCATTTATCCAAAAAGAATTTTCGGTTGTTTCACTTCTTCCAATTTCCCGGAATATTTTTAATTTTTTGGATTATTACTTTTTATTTATTTACTAGATTCAATTCAGACGAATCCATATCATTCTTAATGGAAAAACAATAATAATCCCTTTCTGCACAAAACAAAAAAATATCAATTGTTTCCTGCCTGCTTTTTGCTTTTTGAACTTCCTTCTTCCCCTTCATTATGTCTGAGATAAACCAAGCAGCTCTTGTACTGCTGAGCTTAAGGCATCAATCATCTTCTGAAAGTATAGGAAATAATAATAGTGGTTCAAGTTCTCCACATAAACGTCATAGAACTCCTTCTTATGATTCGGCTTCTTCGCATGAATATGAAGGAGATAATTACTATCCACAAAAAAGATTATTACCTCCAATAAAAGTTGGTAGTCCACCATCTCCACCTGGTTCTGACCATATTCCATTATCACCGCATGGTTCAGATAGTAAGTACCACGAGCATAGCGGAGATCTAGGGCAGAGCTTCTACCCGTCAGATACAGAACTACAATCACTCCGTGGATTCGGATCGTAGCCAAAGAACGGGGTATTACGTTTCTCTTTCTAACTAATAGAATATAAATATATCCCTGGAAGAGACGTGATAAAATTGTCACCAAGATCTAGTGGAAAGGGCTCATCATCAGGCCAACCGAAAAAGTCATTTGGTTGTGAGAATTGTGGCAGAGCCTTTGCAAGACGAGAACATCTGTTTCGTCATATAGAAACTATGCATCATGGGCAAAAGGATTTCAAATGTGATTTATGTGCCCGAGTATTTTCTCGAAAGGATAATATGATGCAGCATGTACGGAATAAGCATGGAAAAGTTAAATCAAATGAAGGTTCATCTGATTGATATTATCATCAAAATCATTAACGTTAGCATTATTTCCGTTATCATTATTATCTTTTTATTAATGGCAGAAAATGCCTGTATTTAATATTTATCATACAAAATGAGACCAAAATTTTACCCCCCGGACTTGTAGCTTGATTGAGAAACTCAGATAACAACTAATCAGTGTCCGATTTCTGTTTCTGGCTTCAATTCAACAATACCCCTTCAAGATATTTCAAATATTAATATTCAGCACATCAATCATGTTTGATTATCTTTTTTTTTTTCCAATTCTTGTAAGATTTGATTAACTTCAAATCGATGCATTAATTTAATGTATTTGTCATTATCGGCACTGTCCGGTTTAATATGAATCACTGGAACATCAAATGCATATAAGTCATACCATTTCTGATTGACAGGCTCATCAATATTTATTTCCGTTAAATGGAACTTGGTCGGGCTTTTCTCTCTGGCTAATTCAAGGGTTTTTTTAGCATAGTCACATAACCCACAATTTGGCCTAGTGAATAACGTGATGGATTGATTTAAGAGATTCCTACTTAGACGCATTCTGCAACTGACTACTACCTAACTACAGTATATATATATATATAATGCACAAATCAACTAATCAATTAATTTCTTGTTGAGAGTTAAACTTTTCGATAGCGGAAGAAGAAAGATGCAGAGTCTGAAGTAAATGTGAATTCTAATATCAATGATCAGGAGTCGCCTGATTCGGGCAAAATTTATATGCTCGTTACCCTAATATGTGAAGAGATATGCAGGGGGAGCTCAAAAACTTCACGAAAATGATATAGAGTGCGTTGGTCAGTTATAATTCACCAGGAGAATCTCAGCATAAGGTCAATATGGTCTGCTATGAACTGGCCTGCCTGCCCTATGCCTCCGACACTAAGGCTCGCTTTGCTCGATATTAAGACCATTCCGATCTATATCCCCAGCCCATGTCAGAGCTCCTGACTCACTTATCCCCCCTCCTAGATCGTGACGGTGGTATTTATCTCCGATTAAATTTCGATGACCAGAACTCTTCTTTTTTTGGAAAACATCTCAATATCTAATAGTTTAAGTGAAGATGGAGAACTCGGGTTCATCTCTTATCTCTTACTTCCTCACTTGTTGAGTGTCAATAAAATCGACTAAAATCGTAACTCGTGAGTTTCAAAATCACTATTTCGCTTTTGATAGCTAGTATCTCAAGATTTTTCTTCATGGACTATATGCAAATGGAATTAGAAATTTAACCGTTCAAGGAAGTTCATTATTTAAATGGATCGTTTTTGGAAGCTTCTCAGATGATTTCCAATACGTCTATTATGAAGCGGTAAATTCAAGGAGATGTTAATTGTTCTGCTTATACTAATGCTTCTAATTTATATTTTGATTCATCAGAATCAATTCTTCTATTTAAAGTTTATATTCATAATGAAATATTTTCGAATTCAATTATTTCATCAATTTGATCAATTCTTCAAGTACGAACTCTTCAAGATGTTTATAGAAAGAATCTTAATTATAAATATTGGGCGCAAAACGTGGCAGGATTTGTTTTATCTCAACTTAATCTTACTGAATATCTTTACTGGTATTATTGTGATCTCAGTGTTGTTGATGCTAAATTAGACATGGATTCCGGAATAGTACTGACCAATCAAGCCAATACCTATTGTGGGTTCTTCTACTGTCAAATGTTTATATTCCTATTTATATCGCATGATATATAGAATTAGACCTCAAACTTAATCTTGACCAAAGCGAGCAACGAGATCTGACCCAGCAGCCGGAGTTAAAAAGCCCCGATCTGGGCCGCAACAAGAGATTGGAATGAAGGGAGTCTGGCGGAACTCTAACCCACAGAGGCAGATAGAGGAAAGAACTCGATTTCAGTTCAGCAAGGATGTAATGGTTCAAGAGAGCTAACAGTCTAAGCTATAGACTCAGCTTCTTAAATATCTGAACTGGTTTATGGATTTTTTTTCTTGCATTAATAGCAAATTATTTAATGCAAACTTTTTAAGGACATCAAAGGAAAATAGAACAGCAAAATGTCAGATTTCAGCCCGGGGCCGGGAGCCAGATATATGTTCACTGGACCCAAAAGCACACTGAGAGCTAGGGATCTTCCCACCCGCCAAAGGTAAAAAAACTGAAGCTTTTGTAGGAATTATAAGAAATTCCTGATAATACTTCCATATGTTTAGGAATTTCCATAACCCTGTTTGTCGTTTTAGAGAGCGTAGCCATAATCATATGGCACATCCGCTCACCGACGCCAAACGCTAAGAGGACGTGGGAAATATAAGCCCGAGATGGAAGGAGGTCGTATGCTTTCTCAAAATCCAGGGTAGCCAGGAAGCCGTCCGGGAAATAGCAGCATAATGAAGCCCGTCTGATTGGGATGACCGTACACAACCGGTGAGAGCCAGAGTGATGATTTCCATGTCGACATTCATGAGTGAGATGGGGCGGTAGTTGCAGATGTCCGTTTTTGTGCCCCTTTTCCAGAGGAGATGAATATTGGATTGTCGTTGGTAGGGGTCAAACTCTCCTTTATCAAAGCATAACGAGGCGGCTTCCATAAGATGTGGAGTCGGCACGTCCCAAAATGTTTGATAGAATTCAACCGACAAGCCATCCGAACGGGGGCTTTTACGACGGTTCGAGCGGCGAGCTGCACGAGTCGGTTCTTCAAGTGTTAGGGGTTCATCCAGAGCAGTCTGCTCAGCTGGGGTGAGCTTTTGGCAAGCAGGGATTGCCGTTACCAGAGAAGCCACATTTTCTGAGATTATAGCCCGGCGGTGGTCGAGATCCTGGTAGAAGCTAGTAGCAATTGCCAATATTTCCTTGGGGGGCCGCAGGCCTGAGGAGGAACTCATGACCAAATAGCAAGAGCACCCATCTCCCATTTTTCCAGAGCAATTGGATCTGTCTGACGTTTGTGGAAAGCTTCCTGTTCAATAGCCATCAGTTGTAGGCGACAAACCGTCTTGATTCTACACCACCTCTCGGCTGGAAGCAAGTAAGACAACCGAGAGAGAACTCTGCTACACGTGGATGCTTGGCGCAGCAAATCATTTGGTAGGCGCCATGACCCTCTACCGGACGGACTGGGTGCGAGTCTGAAGGCGACTCTGAAATGATGACGAGTTGAAGTTTTGATAGGTAGGATCTGAGCTGATGAGATAGCACGGGCCAAGGGAGGAGTGACGTATAAACGATCAAGTCGCCGCAAGGCCACCCCGGCCAGCATCGTTTATATATCCTTTCTTTGTTTGATAAATTTCCCTGAAGTAGTCAGTCAGCAGATGGTGATTAAGAAGGAAAGTGCGTGCGTCCTTGGAGGTCCTGAGGTCGGTAACACCCGTGCCAGGGGATTGATCTAGGACCGTGTCCAATATGAGGTTTCTATCTCCGCCAACACCCAACGGTACTTGTCCGGGAAGGACTCAGAAGTGAGAGTCCGACACTCCAAAATCGACTGCCCGGGGTCCCAGCCCTGGATTGGTAGGCTGAGACGGGAGCGTAGACGGCGGTGAGACGAATGTCGCCTTCGAGGAGGGGAGGATGGTCCGAGGATCACATCAGCCACGCGAGGCGCCAAAACCGATTGGATCCAGCCCGCAAATACTTGGTATAGGTTTCCAAAGTATGCCGGCCCGGCAAGAGGTGGGGAGGTAGCCACCACCTTGGTTGGAGAGGTTGGCCCGATGCGAGCCAAACGAATGTGTAGATTCCAATATAGGAATCTATTAGAGATCTCAAAGGTCTATCCTAATCTAAATATTAGGTGTATCCGGATAAAAGATACCAGTAACGTAATAAGCACTTCTAAGTGAATTATAATATATTGAAATATACGAAATAGAGATTGATTAATATATAATATAAGAACTTAAGATCAATAACCACGATCAAGTAATAAATAGCTATAGTAAATAAATAAACCTAGTAATAAAAACCCTTAACCTTTAATATTTCGTATGATAAACGAGATTCTAAGAATCTACAAATGTTTTTTTTTTTTTTCTTCACTGTATATAACAAATGTGCATATCTGTGGCGTGGGGCAAATGGACCCTGCATAGAATGTTTTTATGATTACATAATCAGAGCTGTAGTTGTTGCGTAGCGTGTTAGGTCGTTTTCTTTGTGGAACTTCTTCCTATTTTCTTTGCTTCTCACTAAATTAAGTGTTTAAGAGGGGGCATTGATTCTAGAAGAGGGGATTCCAGCAATTTTTGATGAGACAGGAGACATTGCGTAATTTAATTTTATGTGACCATCAGTGTTATCAGCTATGTCGTGTTGACAGCTATGACTTAATTAACTTGAGAAGCTGTTAATTTTAGAAAGTTAACTGAGGAATTTGTTTCGATATCATTTGTTGCAGCTCATCCATCACTTGGTCACTTACACCCATTATCATGAGTCAAATAGATAAAATATCACTTCTGCCTCTTGAAATTTTCGAACATATTACCAAATACCTATCCACTGGTGACCTTGCATCTCTCAGTAGAGTCAACAAGAAGATGCATGACTTGGTATGTCCTCTACTATGGTCGCATGTGGTTTTGCAAGACGCCGGTGAGTATTATGTACTTCGTAATAAGATTAAGCCTGGTCATACTCTGATCAATGAAGACTTTGCATGGCCAGAAGGTCCTCCAGGGCCACTTCATCGGAATTTAAGGGAAATGTTTTACGAACTTGATGGGATGAAGTCTAAGGTATTGGCGAAATCAATTTGGAATGGAAATATCCGTCAAAATACACTTGAGTATATTCGAAGCATTTCAGTCATTGTTAGTCCTAGAAATGTCAAGAATGTTTATATTTTGCCAGAAGATTCCGAGAGAGATTGTAACTTTAAGATAACTTTTCCTAGGTATATCAAGCAAATATTTCTAGTGGACGACGACGTCCGATTTCCAAATTTAACCAATATAAATTTATTTTTTGATTTTGATTCTGATTTTCATTTTAAAATTCTAAAATCAATTAAGAAATATATTATTGTTTCAAAAAAACTTGGTAAAACAGTCACCTTATCAATAAGGATTCGTGCTGCTGAACCAATATTTGATGCTATAAACATAAACCCTGGATTTACAGATAATCTCGTCTGGCTATTTATGAAAATTAGCAGGGACTACAAATTCTCCGAAGATGATTTTTTCACATGCTTACGAAACTGCCAGAATCTCAAAGTGCTAGCAATTTGCTGCTTTTATTGGGTTCAAAGGGATCTAACCGATATGCCGATTAATACAAATAATAAACTCAAGCTCAGTGAGGCGTTGAGCGGGTTGTCAAAGCTCAAGTCATTTTCATTAAGTTCCGAAAATTTTCTTGAACGAGCTGATCATATTCTTGATACTTTTGATGCGAGTAGACTTCCATCGAAAGTTAAGGATCTGGCGCTTCGATCCCGCGCGTACAATGATATAAGCCGAAGTAATCCGTGGTTGCCAATAACTCACTCTGAGCTTAAAGTCAGGTCATTACTTTTGCAGTTCCTTACGCATTCTGTCTTGCTATCACATGAAACAGTCTTTAACAGCCGATTGAATTGGGGAGAAAATCTGCTTAGTATTCATGTTAGTGGAGATTGGATGCCTAAGTTCTTTGACGTGTCCGTGTTCAGGAGTTGTCCTAGTCTTATTGACGTTACCTTTGCAGAGATTTCTAAATACGGGATGGAAGCGCTGGCCGCCAGCTGTCATGAGCTTCGTCAATTAGCTATTATCGCTAGATATGATAGTGTTGATGAAAACTTTAGTGTTGGTGGTTCATATCTTAAAAATGACGAAAGGTTTGATAATAATTCATTATCACTATTAGCTTCAGGCTGTCCGAACCTTATGCATCTGTTTCTCCATGTGAACAAAACTAGTGATCTGTTGAACAGAACCGTCATTGAACAGCTCGTAAGCAACTGTAGAAATCTGGAAGAATTCTGTGTAAGCAGTACGGCAGATATCAGTATCGAACTACTACTAGACGACAGCAGACTTTACAGGTGGTTTAAAACAACTCAAAATCTCGGACCTTGGTTAAGTAGAGTGGCCAATAGAGATGGTTTTGCGATACAATACAAGCGGTTAAAATACAATATGGTACACTTTGATATATCCGCTTACAAGGCAGAGATGACCACCGCCATTTGATAGCGAATGACCAATTTTCTATTATTTACATAATTAAAATTGTGGCTGCATCTATTAATTGAAGTAAAATTTGCCCAACCCAACCACAAGAAAAATACTTCCTAGTTTCTATCAAGATCTCTGCAGAGTTGAGAGAGTTCAAATGTTTTGAGAGATTGAATTCCCGTATTTAATCTTATGGCCATCCATTAAAAATAATGTTATCCTTGGTTCTGTAAAATTGGACCCTAGTGGCATCAATGTTAATATTAACTTTTAACATTCACAAAAGGTTATCCTTAAGCTGCAAAGACGAGGCATTCGTAAGTTGTATAACTAAATCGCGGATCTTATGAGCCCTTTGCCGAGATACCCACCATCTTTTTTTAACTCACGATCTATTACACCGAAGATCGATTTACGTTTGGTTTAGACTTGAATCAAATAGACAATATTTACTTTTACCTGTTGAGATCTTGAATACTTTTATCAATTATCTATCCAACAAAGTAGAGTCAGCAAGAAGACGCATAATTATGGAACCATGTGATTTTGAGAGACTACAGGACTAAATATCAATCGTATGATTTCTTCAAGTAAGCTAACTGTATGAAGGGTTTGAATTGCCAGATCCAATGTCACGAAATCAGAGTTTCAAAGTGTTTCAAACCTAATTCCATGGTAAAGGGCTGACGATATCAATTTGGAAAGGAGAATCTTAAGGAGATATCCGAAACAGCAGCTTTAAATGGTTCAGAAGTGTTTCGTTTTTTGTTTCTATTCCTTCGGCGGAGGCCCAGCTTATATTCTACCAGAAAACTCCAGAAAGATTTGAGCTTCGACGTGACTTTCGATAGCAATCTCAATGAATTATTTTTAGTCGACGCCCAATTTCAAAATTTAAACGAATATCAGTTTATGTTTTTCATTGGAATGATTATTATATTCCGAGTAATATTTCCGATAACCGAATATATGACTGTTTCAAAAAACAAATGGTAAAAACTTTATCCCCTGATGGCTCTTGGCGACAAACCCACTATTTGGTTTAGGTGCTATAAACCTGAATCCTGGAGTTGGAGATAATGTTGTCTGGCTTTTTTTGGCTATCAGGAACGAAGATTCCCAGCAGATGATTTTTTGAGAAAATGCTTAAATTTGAAATTACTGATTCTTCATTATAAGTATATCTCTGGAGATATGCCGATCAATGTAAATAATACAGTTGACAGAACTGAAGTCACTCTTCAGTAGCTCAATCTGAGCTCAGTGTCAAGTCGTTAGTTTTGCAATTCTATTTGAGAATACATCCTCTAACTGCTCCGCCAGAAAGTGTGTTTAATGGGCAATTGAATTTGGGAGAAAATATCGTTAGTATTCATGTTACTGGAGATTGGATGTCTAAATTCCTTGACGTGTCTATATTCCGAAGTTGTCCTCGTCTTATTAATGTTGTCTTCAGAGAGATATCCAGTTATGGGATAGCAGCACTGTCAAGCAATTGTCAGGAGCTTAGACAGCTAGCTATTTTCGATTCATTCCAGACTTTCAACTCATATATTGCAGGGAATGAAATGCCTACTGGGGAGTCATTTTCGCGATTAGCAAGAAACTGTTTAAATCTTACCCATCTGTACCTTGGTCTAGGCAAGCGTGGTCAGTCATTGGATGGAACGGTCATTAAACAGATTTTGGAGGCTGTAGAGATCTTGAAGACTTCTACGTAGCTACACGAAAGACCGGGCGCTTCGGTGATGAAAGTAAGAATTTTCGACAAGTTGGCAAGATAACGGGGATGGCTATAAATCATGCCTATTATTCCGCTTTAAAATTCAACAATATAGGATGGAGAGAGCTACCCTTTGATATCAAATCGGCATATTTTCTCGATTAAGATTGCAGCGCTGGACCGAAGTAAAATTTGTGAAAGACGAAAAGAAAAGCGTTCCGAATGGTTCAGATATTCTTGGTTTTAGAAGAGAGAGACCTTGAAGGGGAAGAATATCTTATAAATTACAGATTGAAGAGAAAGAAGTTAGGACCCCGACCTGCTAAGTAATGAGCAAGCTGACGCTAACTGTTAACTTGACATGTTCGTCAACTGCCGTAAGGATCCTGGCCAAATATATAGTAGTAGTGACTCCGCGGAGTCTCCGCCAAGTAGTAATTAACAGTAGTTTCTTTATTGTATCTGATTATTACAGATTTGCATTACGGTCAACCTCTGAATTCGGGGATGAAGGTAATATTTATTAGAAAAATGCTAAAATTGCCTATGAAAAATTAAAAATTATATTATTACTAATAACTCTCTCTTAATAAACCACTTAGAATGCGATTGAAGTTTAGTAACACGGCGATTTAGTTACGGTGGCAGACAGGGACGGAAACGTAATTATTTTGTCATCACTTACGTGGTAATCATAATAAAAATACACCATCCTACTATATAGTCATGTTCATGGCTTCAACGTCGGGTTGCCGATTGTTGAATGTTTCCGCCATACTGTTTTGCCTAAATCTGTTTTTTGTGTCTCATTATCATCAAAGATATAGCAGAAGGTAACTCATTATTCAGTATCAAGAAATTGAGTCTCCCATTCTGACAATTGCACGTCTCTGCGATGATAAAGCAATCAAAAGTCCACTATAATCTGGAATTCAGGATATCCCTTGTCGTACCACGCTCGGAGTTTCGGATCGTTATTCCATTCACATATGTACCATATTCTTTTGAACGCAATATCTCATTATAATAAACCACTCAAAAAACTTTGCGGGATAGAATTAAATCGTTATTTTGTCTTCTTAGATTCATTTATATTTTGGATACGGTTCCTCTCCAATAAAATTGGCACGCTGGTCAAGAGTGAGAGACCTTTCTGTATGACGTTTGATCGTGAAGCAAGAATCGGTTTCGTTTTGGAAAAACTCAGTTAGAAATAAATATATAAATAAATTATAATTAATATTAACATGATTTTCAGTAGTGATTTATCATTGGGCCCCAGACTCTATCCACACACCCCCAATGAGAATGTAGTGAACAACTAACATCACCATCACATCACTTCTACCTAATTAGATTTTCTATGCGAGATTGAATCTGATTGATTTTATAGGCCTCTTTCTCTCAACCATGCCTGCCTCTGGCCGATGTCATTTTCTTGAGCTGCTATTCGAATCCGCATAGAGTTAATATACGTCCACAGTTCATCACACTGGCGTTCTAGATTGATGACATCGCCACCACTTAACACATCAGGCGATGGTGGATTAGGTATAACATCAACATTCACAGAAAGATCTGTAGGCGGGTCAGTACGATTAATATTAAGGCCCTGATCAATATACCTTTTAATACTTAAGTCAAGTTTCGTTAACTGATCATTTTTGTCTATGCTTATTTTTTGAAGTCGAACTGCCTTCTCATAAGTGTAATCGATTTGTCTATTCAATTCATCCCGATAGTCACCCTGATCAACATTATCATCATCAACCCGATTGTCGTTAGCACCATTACCATCATTAGCACCATCGACCCCACCACCATTATCATGGAGATTACCATCATCAACTCCAACACCAACCTGGCCAGCACCTATAAGAGCATTCATAGCATCACGTACAGCCCATGCAGCCCGGGCGGCATTATTGATCTCGTTCTGAGTGAGAACAGGTAGTGGTTGATTTGCAAACAAGTTATTATTATCACGAGCAGTTGTAAGATTATCATTCGCTGCGTTTGCCGTCTCACCTACGGAATTAGCCCAACTATGAGCAAAACGAGCTCTAGCAGCTGCCTTCTCAGCAATTCTGCCAGCGTCATCAGCACGTCTATCACTAGCAATATGTCGATTTCGAGATGCTCTGGATCTATCACCACCAACAACAACCGCAGAAAAATTGGCCGCCTCGTCAGAAGCGGTATCCGCAGTAGTTTGAGCTTCCACCAACTCAATTCCAGTATTTTCCACATGCTCAGCAGCGACTAGAGCAGCTTGTGTAGAAGCATGATATCGAACAGCCGTAATTTCAACCAAATTTGATGCAATCTTACGCCTAGCTCTTGCAACTGCCTCCTCAACAACCCTAGGAGAGACGCGGGATGCAGCTATAATTGCCTCAATGCATATATCTGCTAAAGGATGGTACCTAGCGTTGACGAAATCTTTTAGACGACTGAACATTTGCCTCCAATCGGCGTTTTCGTTGATCTCTTCTTGTAAAATTAAGAGCACCACAGATATATGCCGTTCGGCAATAAGCCTAAAGTAATAATAAGTCAAAGACAAAGTATAATTTCCGCATGAGAAGTCCGGTACCTTGCCGAGATCATCGACACGCTCAAGACGATCTCCTTCTGGAGTTTGAGCCAGCTGAACCTGCCTGAGAACTTCTGTCCAGTCTTTGGCCGAAAAGATGACATTACCTAGTAGCATAAGATCATCAAGATAGAACTGATTGAGTTCT
>JAJMIF010000168.1:0-44465 GCA_030583505.1 Sugiyamaella castrensis
TCAGTTACAATGCCTGCTTTTTGTAAAATGTCAGCAATCTGAGCGCAGTGCCATGATCTATCAACTTCTATGCGTTGTGACTGTCCATCCTCATCTGTTTTAGAGGGGGCAATAAAAAGTTTGATCCAGTACCATGCTGATCTCCGCGAGATATCCGGAAAAGGGTGTTTTACATATCTGCCACGCTTCATTTTCTTTGTAACTCGATCGGAACTTTTTTTATTTCTATCATCGTCAGTCTTATGGTATCGCCAGAACAAAGAGGCAGCAATAGCATGATGTAAACATAAAAATGGAGTCTGATGCCGATATGCACCAGTATATTCAATTCTTCCAGACCGATTCGTCTTTGATTGTCTCATTGCAAACAGTAAATAATTCGGGGGACCTAAACCCCCATTCTGTTGTACAATATCCCTAATACAGAAGTCTGACAACTCTGCTGATCGTGCATTATCTCCCCTTAACATAAAACTATGACACATAAGTATAGACGCCCAAAGATTGAATTCTTGCTCTTTTAACAACGCCAGGTGTCCCAATGTTTCAAGTTCGCGTACTTCATATCCGTCACTCGCAGTACCTGTACCTTTATCAGTTCCATTTAATCGCCTGAATGTGTTTGTCTCGTTTTTCATGATTCTCTTGAATTGCTTCAATTCCTGGTGGTCTGCAAGCGGGGTGGGAAATTGGAGTTTATCTTCACAATCATCTTCCAAGTCTGGAAAACCAGAACCAAAGACCGATTTCTGCAAGACTTGAAGCTTTGATAACGCATTTGTTATGCCTTCTATGGTTTTCCAAGCCAATTTTTGCTGAGTTTGACTGAATGAATTTGATAGGGAGTAATGTTCTTTCACATAAAGTAATACCCTTCTACCTGTAACCATCTGAGGATACTTCGATCCTATGTTATGCGAGTTCTTGGTCCACTCAATGAACTTCCGCAGTTTTGGAACGTAATCTTCTACTGTGCTCGCCGAGACAGTAACAAATGGTCCTTCTTCAACTATCTTTGCTACGAGCTCTTCGACTGTCAAGCTCTTATCGGTGTAAGGTCGATGTATATTCCGAAGCGTGCTCATTCCTCCCCCATCGTCCTCTCGTCCTCTTTCATAGGTATAATAGGTATAGGTCCATGTGGGTTTCCAATATGGCCCGTATAAGCCGTAATATCCCTTTGAGATATACCAGACGGAGAAATCTTTTTACTCCTTTTATTCTCCCTGCATTGGCTTAGAATCTCGTCCATACCCATCTCAATTGCGGTCAATCTTATTTCAACGAATTCATCTAATTCATTTGATTGATCTGGGCGATCTGATTGATCTGATTGATCTGGAGCATTTCCATCATCGTTCCCGTTTGGATTAGTACCAGCACCCCGTTCCAATCTATTGTGCCACATGAACAAATTATATCTGACTGATTTAAATAGCTTTAATTAATTATTTAAAATGTATGTAAATTTAAATGACATGAATTTGTTGATAATAAAAAAAGATATTGACAATCTACATTTTTGTTATGACGATTGACGACTGCCTGTGATGTTAACCCTTACCGGACAACAGAGGTGCATGCTTTGTAAAATAAAGATGTATATATTCTACTATAGAGGTACATGTCGGGAGTCTTCGACGCAACCAAAATTAGACAGTCTGTTGTAACTTCATTTGTGGTTCCCGGAATCATCATAGTAAAAATCGGGTTTAGGGTAGTAAAAGCCCTTCCCATTTGGATAACAATATGTCAATCGTTATATCGAGAGTTGTCTACGGCTAACCTCAGTGCCGCGTGGGTATATTTCTTAATCGAAAACCAGGGATTATTTTCCGGAAACCATCTACACTCTATTGTACTATTATCTCCCGTTTCTGAAAATCATCTTTGGTTTCATCTAGGCTTACTATTATGTAACCCGTTTCTGGATATCCATTTCACTATTATATAACCTCAATTCGGAAGCGATTCTCACCTCACAATTCCTACTCTTTTCGGAAACCCCCTTTTGACTGTACCTCCGAGAATTAATCTGATCGCCGTACATAACTCTCGTCGCCAAATTATTTCAACGCAAGATTAATCCAATTCCCACCGCAGAGACACCTTTTGAAGCAGAAATATATCTAATAAAGAAATAAAATTTAAATAATATATGTTCTGCCACAGTTCTGGGAATCTAATAAGAAGTAAAAATATAAGTAGGCTAATATAATGCATTGTAAAGAATAGTAACTTATAGAAGAATAGTACAGGATCCGATATGAGAATGTACAGGATTGATTTCGCGAACAAAATCCAAAAATGAATTCCTATGTTCTCGATCTCGATGTCTCTTCAGCTGTTGGAGTCGCGGTATTACGTAAATAGAATTTCCTTAGGGCTCATATTTTTCAATTATGAGTCAGGAACAATTGAGTAAGCTCAAAGTAACAGAACTAAAAGAGAGGCTAAAAAACCTCGGTCTGAGTACTTCCGGTCTTAAGAACCATCTTGTTACCAGATTATCAGAAGCATCAGTCGATGAGAAGGATGAAAGTACAGATCAGATTCAACCGGCTAGTACTGAAGCACTGATAACAGGGCCACCAAATGCTGATACGAAAGGACTCATAACAGAGCCATCTAATGCTGATACGAAAGACCTCATAACAGAGCCACCAAATGACGAGGAGTCCTCATCCACGAAGATAGAGACCAAACCAGAAGACAGCAATAAAAAGGAAGATGTTAGCGAAGCACAACATAATAACAAAGAGGTAATACAAGATACCAAAGATGATATCGAGAAAAAAGATTCTAGCACCAAGATAGCGGATTCAAAAGTTGAAATGGAGAACTCCAAAGATATTATCAGTAAAGAACTAGATGATCATGGTGAGATAACAGAGACAGAGCATTCTACAAACCATGAAAAACTTGATAGGAATGACGACAGATCAGGAACTAATGAAAAGAATGAGATACCACTAGAAAGGTCTGAAGATACGAACAATAATCTGGCCCCAGAAGTATTACATTCTACAGATATACTGAAGCGTTCACACGCGTCTACAGAGGAACAGGAAATTCCCACAAAATTTTCCAAAACTGCAAAAACTACAAGCCCGCTTCATTCCAGTCGCTCTCCAAGCCCACCTCCATCATCCTACACACTGTCTATTTACCCAGATAGTAAAGCCATTTATATTTCTAATCTATCCAGGCCGTTGGTTCCTCGAGATTTTCAGGAATATCTCAAAGTTGCTGCTGGTAATGAAGAACCAACCTTTTTCTGGCTGGACAAATTGAAAACTCATTGTTTTGCTGTTTTCGCTACACTTGGAGCTGCCCGATCTGTTCGATCAAAGTTGCACAATAATAGATATCCTGAGGGAGAACTAGCCAGAAAAGTGTTATTTGTTGATTATGTTCCTGAGGGCAAGGTCCGCGATTGGGCTTCCGATGAGGAATCAACTGTAAGGACATTAAAAAGATGGAAAGTCAGATATGATATTATTAATAACGGAGATGACCCAAACGTTCCTCGAACGGTTGAAGCTGTCCACTGTGAAGACCCTGTCTTTTCTAATAGTGCTCGTGGAAGTAATAATAACCAAACGAAGATTTCAAATAATAAGTTTGATAATAGGATATCACCTCCATTATCACAGGATCGGTTTAGACCTTCTATTCGTAAGACCCGTTTTTATCCTCCTATATTGTTTCGAGAAGCTCGATGAGAATAGGAAAACTGAAATTCAATTAAGTCGTTAGGTGATGGTTAGGATAGATTCAGAGAATTGGTCCTATCTCAAAAAACAGAGCAGAGTGCGATGTTTATTAAGAAATGAAGTGCAATTTGGAGACCAAGAGGTTGCGAATGGGATCCTGAGGACACTATGAGCTGCTACTTCTACCTGTGGATTAGTTTAATATTAATATTAGGTCATTATTATACTTCCTTTTCAGGTTTCACTCAATATCTATATAATCATCATTCCCTTCGAATGGGATCCTGAAGACACTATGAACTGCTACTTCTACCTGTAGATTAGTTTAATATTAATAATAGGTCATTAATATACTTCCTTTTCAGGTTTCACTCAATATCTATATAATCATCATTACCTTTAGACTTCTTCTGGTTCGTCGGGATATAGTCTTCTTCTTCATTATTATAATCATTATAGTTAGTCGGACGACGGCGTTTCGGCGATGGCTTGATGTTAGATGTTGATTTCTTAAGTGATTGATGAGTTAGGAACTCCCCGACCTGTTTGATATAGTCACCTCCAAGTTTCTCTGCAATCCACTGGGTCACATCCGGACTTGACATTTCATCTTCGACCTCGGTAACGAACCAGAATAGTAAACGTAAACTATCAGAAACATTCGGTCTAGCTCGACTATCATGATCACCACCGAAAATCCCCTCAATAGATACTATCTCTTTAACCGCAAAATCAGAACTAACATGCTTTTCTGCAGGTTTTGAATCTTTTACAGACCATGTAGACCATTCCCTACATTTTATATCAGTCAAGTCATAGGCACTTTTCAAGAATTCCTTCAATCGCCATAAAGTCAAGAGAATGGCAGCTGTTTCTCCAAGAATCGCCCACTGAACTTCAGTAATTTCTTCCTTTTGATTGGATTCATAAATTCCAGCGATTTTCATTGCAAGATTGGAACCCGTTATCGATAATACACTTTCAATCTCATATATAACCTTATGAACATCGTCAGTAGTTCTAAACACAACATTATTGGAAAGTCCTAATGCAACAAAAAGAACAAAGTTGAAACTGTTCTGAACAATCTTCAGATCGATATCAGGCTTACCTGTTTGTTCAAAATTAATTTCAATCTTCTTCATTAAATTATCCAGAAATGTCTTCTTGCTATTCTTAGTATCCCGAATTATTGGCCAAATAATCCCAAATGGGCCGAATTCAGCAGAGAATTGTTGAGGCATTTTCTGGTGACATCCGGCTGCCAATCGAATTCCCTCAGCATATGATTGTTCAATTCTGGACTTGAATTTTAAATGGATTCTCTCGTGTGCCAATTTAGCAGCTCTGGTTATCCGGGGATCAGAAGAAGCTTCTAGAGCAATAATTATTTTCGCACATCGATTTGGATCGGCAAAATTTTGTCTCACTGCACGTTCTAATAATTGTGCTGCTGCCAAAGAATATTCCTTGTCATGAGATAGACAAGCAATAAGAATCCGGTCAAGAAATAATTGTATAGAACTGGAACTTGCCGCATCCTTAAAAGTATTTTGTGCCTTTCCATGAAGAGTATCCAGATCAACTTTTTGATCATAAGACGTTTTCTCGCGTTTTACAGCATTAGTAGATGCAGTAGTGCCAGTTCCACGAGGTTCCAAATCTTCTGAAGCCTTTAAATTTGCAGATTCTTCTTCAGAATATAAAAGCTCAGTCATAATCTTCATGACGAGTATTCTTTCATCTCTGTATTCAATATGATTATCCCTTGGATCGAAATAGCCCGCGAGATCATCCGATAAAAGTTCCTCCTTTGTCATTTCATCCCTCTCGTTTTTCCTGGATATCATGATTCTGTCGAATAAATTACGAATCACTTCAATCCTCGTAAACAATCCTGGATCACCAATCCAAATAATCCCGATATTACGTAGTGCAACTTTACGAATCTTTTCATCTATATCTAATTTCGTAAGCGAAATCAAATATCGTACTATTGTTTCTGTCATGCTATTATAATTCTTCCCAGGGGGTAACAGCATGCCTATATGCTCATCCAAGTTGCAATATCGGGTGATATTGCCTATTAAATGAAGTAGACGAGTCAATTCCCGAACCGTTTGGGTTTTATCCTTGTGGCTTAACTGCTGATTAATCAGCTTGTCACGACGCTTCATTAATTCTAAAACACTATTCCGTAACGCTTTGGCAACATTTTGAGTTGTCTTACTGAATGAAGAGGCATAGCCCAAACATGCTGTAACATTGGGTAAATCTTTGACCTTGGATTCTGTCAGTAAAGCGAATAAATACTTTTCAAACGAGGCCAGGAAGGTTGCGTCCATAACATTTTTCTGATGAAGACCATATTTGAGTATTGATAAAGAATAGGACTGAGCATCTTCTGATAGCTGACATCCGTTCTGTGGTTTTGAAGACCATTCAATGAATTTGTATAATGATATGAGATCATCACTTGTAATAAGACTACCATCTGCCTCGGCAAAGAAGGACAGAATAGCAAAATATATCTCAGTTTCTTCCTTATTATTCCTGTTGTCATTTTCTGCATTTTCATCCCCGCCAATACTAGACGTCAGAGGATTGTTGGCTCGTTTAAATAATGTTCCTACAAGAGATTGCGCTGAAGCGTATGTTTCTGCCTTTCGGAGAGATCCGGGCCCAAGTAATCTTCGAATCACAAACTTTAACGAATCAGTATATTCTGTCCTTGGCGGGGAATTCTTTGCGTCTTCCTTACAATAACTAATCATGAAATTAACAATCTGATGAGTTTCTACTGGTTGTAATGGATATGGGAACAGGCGGTTATTCAAAATAGGAATAACTAATGTTCGCACACTCTCGTCCTCATCGTTGAGGCGAGGAATTAACTGCTTCATAATATGAATTCGAATATTAATATCATCTGTCTTACCATATAAAAGATTAAGAAACCCAATTACTTTCTTTCGTACCGACAAACCAGTATCATTACATCGCTCACAGAGAACTGGGTAGAGTGCTTTGGCGAATTCCGGGTTGGCAATAATAAAAGTTCCCACTGCATCTACCGCCGAATCACGAACAAGTTTAGATTCATCCGATAATAGATTTGCTAACGATCGCTGGACAGCCGGCAATAAGAATAATTTAGGGTCAGCCTTCTGTAAATTATTCAGAGTACTAAGCGCTTTCGATTTGATACTGGTTTTTTTAGTTGGTATCATCGCAGCAACAATATAGGAAACCACTGAATCATAAAACATGGCAATGGGGCGTAACAGTAACATCCGACTGTAAGCAGCAGCGAGCTGGTCTCGAAACGAGAGAGCAGCAATTGACTCCGGTCGAGGGGGTAATAATATGATACTGTCGTACAGGGGATCATTTCGCACAGATTTTTCCATAAACTCACTGCAGATATATGCTAACTCTGGAGGAAGGACATCTAAATTCTGTAATGACAAAATCCGAGAAATAAATAATGTTGATAAATATTTTAAAGGCGGATACTGCAAATCATGTGACATGCCAAGAATTGCTGCAATATGATTCATATCGGAAACCACATCTTCTAACTGATCCGGTCTAACATCGACAGTGTTATTCTCATTTACATTGAAATCAATCTTCCCTTTACCTGAGTGAACTTCAAAATCCAAAAGATCTTGTTTGAATTGATAAAGCTGGGGAGCGATAAGCCCGAAAATATCAAGAGCAAAGTTAGCATTATTGGCCACGTCAGATTTAGAATAAGGTACCAGAACTACCAGAATTGTCGATATAAGTAATTCAGCAGCGGGCCATTCAGGTTCTCGCAAAACCTTAAGGAAATCTTTGGTTAATAATTGGAAGAGTTCTTTGTATGGTTGTTCTTTCGATGCTTTTGAATCTCCTTTCTCTGGAAACACTTTCTTGATCAAGAACTTGATTATGGAATTGCAAGTTGTGGAAAGCTCATTTATAGCTGAACGATTGGATCCAGCAATAACAGATATAGCCGTAGACTTTTCCTCTTTTTTACTGCCATTATCATCATTACTGTCATCCGACTCATCGTCATCTCCATTCCTATTATTTCTGCTATATCCAGAAACTAAACTTTCACCAGAAATATGAACCATTTTCATAAATAACGCACTTGATAAATGGATACTGCCCAAACCATTGTCCAAAGGATATAAGCGAGTCCGAGAACTAATCTTACTATCCGGGAGATGAGCCACATTTATTAACATTCCGTTTAAGATACCATGTCGGTCATTAGGATGAGTAGAAAAGATTGTCAGAATCAAATCTGTCGAAATAGCTCTCAAGGAATCAACTGATGTTGAACTGAAAATTGACTCTCCAACTTTAGCATCAGGGTCAGTCACGAAAATAAGTTTTCGAGAGATGTCCTCCAATCTATTAATGGAATGTTCAGCGAGTACCTTACCACCAAGGAGACGATTTAATGATTCAAATACTTTTCTTAAATCATGATGAATCGAATTAAAAAGGTTCCGATTTACGTGAATTGCCTCATAGAGGTTGGATTTACTAGATTTGGACGACAAAGAACTGGGTGTCAGAGGAAGAATAAAATCCAGAACAACTTTGCTCAGAAACTTTTCTAATGAAGTCATAGGGATCTCTGGTGATAGGTTACGATTTTTAAACCCTAGAGAATACAGGGCTAGAAGCAACTGTGCGCATCTTAAACCTTTTTGTAAAATCTGTAAAGTCTGAGTCACTTCAGCAACTGTAACAGTTGCATCTTTAAGAAGCTCATCGCCATTCGGTGCAGGGTACTTTCTAACAAAAGATTGGGTCAAGACCTCATAAAGTCTTAATATGTCTCTCTCCTCCACTTCATCTTCGATTCTTTCCACTGGGATTTTTATAATACAGTTTTCCAACTGAGTGATCATCTGTAACGTGAGAGTAGGGACAGCCCCAGGATCAGTCTTAACTTGAAGGGGAGGTGGGGGTTCCATAATCTTTTTTTCGAATGCAATTCTGTTACTAGTTGAGCTTTTATCCTGTGGACCAACAAAGATAGAATTCAACCCAGTTATAAACATCCTGGAGAATCTATCGATTTTGTGTTGTTCCGGCTCTCCGGTAATGGAAAAGCTAGGCGTTTGTTCCTGCTTAGACGAACTGTTGGTGTTGTTGGCTTTTTGGGGTTTAGCTTTAGGAGTAAGCTTGAATGGTGTTACAGTGGTTGAACTAGCTCCACTAAGATTTCCATAAGATGAAGATGGACGAGAATTAGTTGGTGTAGTGATGGTCAAAGACGATTGTCGATGATATTCTACGTTAGGTTCGGCCTGCCATTGTTGTCCAGGTTGGGGTTGTTGGAATTGGGAGTGTTTGACTTGAGGTTGTTCTATTTGTGGTTGTTGGAATGGTGACTGTTCAACCTGAGGATCTACAATTTCGAATTCATGCTGAGCGGACCGCGCAGTAGATCGACGATGAACTGTTATAACCTCATCATCCGACAAAATCTCCAGAACACCTGGATATTGTGGCTGTTGCTGTTGTAATATCCCTACATCGGTATTGCCTTCTAATGATGGTTTTGTCGACTGCGAAACTTGGGGAGAATAGCCAACAGGACCATTTTCTGGCGGAATAAAAGGAGCTTGTTCATGATGATTATGTGCTATGTCGTTAGTTCAGGAAGATTACAAAACAAAAGTTAGGTCAATTGGCAAAAAGTGTGGCGAAGATGCGAAGCATCACTCGAGGGCTAGAACTAAGGAGAACGGGAACGCCCCATCACTCGAGAGCGAGAACTAGAGGGCATGAAATTGCCCCAACCCCTCCCTACAACAGACCGCAAACTAGTCAAGATATTCTTAGGCATCCTTACTTGTACGTCCTACTTACGTGGTAATCCAACTACTGCAGCATTCCAAACCTGATTAGCAAATGGAGACAATTGCAAATTTCTATTAAGGTCTTCTTCTGTCCCGGTTTGTCTAAATTTGTTAGCTGATGAATCTCACTTGCCGAGTATGGGAACTCTGATCCATTCCACAAATTGATATAATAATAAACGTACAAATTAAATTTTCTTCTGATACTGTTAACAATATCATTTTGAATATCGACTGGAATATTTTTCGTATCCACACTCGAAGAAAGATCCACACTATTACTGAGTCCAACCTTTGGAACGCTTAAGAGGCGCGACGCTAAAAAGAGAGTTAGATACTTAATCCATTTGTAGTTCATCTGACTAGAACCAGGACGCGGCAGAGCCTATCATCCCCCTTTCTCTATTTTCCCAAATCCTTCATATCCCGAATACATACTATATCCAACTGGAACTAGCGTTACCAGTGGTGATAATCTTAATGCCTCAGTGAGAGAATTAGGAAAGTGGACACTTATATCTTCAGCAGCAGATTGCTGCGGTTGTTGAAACTGTTCATCTGAATTATAATTATTTGACATGGTTATCAGCTTTTATGATAGCAATCACAACTTCAGCAATGTTAGTGGAGGTGAGTAATTGTTATACAGGGGATATTATGTCCCCAAAAAGGTCATTCCGAGGGAAATTACGAGAAAAGAAAACAATAATATCAATTATTATCTCCCTAACAACAAGAGAGAGAGATAGAGAATTTGTCCTTAAATATTATTGTCCGGTTGAAGTTAATGGTGAACGTTCAAAGGAACAGTTTTGCCTGTAACCATCGAACATGAATTAACCAAAATCAATATTGACCCTTGGCGATAGATGGAAGAGAGTCATGCGGCTGACTTTTAAATCGAATATCAAGGGAAAATACGTATTCATGACATTTTAATTTTTAAATTACAGCCGTACAGTATGTGCGCGCGCGCGCTCGCGTGCGGGTAGAGGAAGGCTCTCTGGCCCAACACTACTCAAGAGATAACTATGTCTAACATAATAATAATAAAAAAAAATATTAAATAAATAAATACACCTACCAACCAATTAGAGAAGCATTAGTCGGTGGGGCTCTTCCCCGGATTCTGATCCTTGTAACATGCTTGCCTGAGGAGTGCATCAGAAGATGTGGTGTCACTGGTGTGTTGGGCACACAGATTATGTTAATATTTTTATACTCTGAACCTCACTCCTCCTGCCTCTCCAGTCTTCAGATAATGACTACATTAAGTGATGAGCCTATAGTTTATTATTTTTTTATTCGTTAACTTGTAACAGAGACTACTGTATACTTATGCAGGGGTAACTTATATACCTATCTAGTTTTAAAATCTGTCGATCTTTCATGCAAAGATCTAACGCGTTGTGTCTTTGATAAATAAGTTTTTATGGATTATTAATCTTTCTGGTCATTGTTCCAAGGTTTGGATAATTATTTTGTCCATGTTTTGTCTCTGCCTTAGACATCCAGTTCCTGCTTCTATAGATTCTCGAGGCTAAAAAAGTTGTTAGTAAACCATGAAAATCATTCTACTTCTACTCAAATAACTAACCATCTCTAGAGATTTCCTCTCTAGAGATTCCCTCTCTGTACGGTTCATTTCTTACCTCAGTGTCTTCTTGTAGCACATTATTATTCATATTTAGGAATGACGAGAATTGTTTGAGTCGTAGATTATTTCAACATGACATGTCGTAAATAATGATAAATTTAAAACTTATTCGCAGTTCACTTAATACCAGTTATACCACCTTTTGAAATACCAGTAACATTGTTATAATCCGGAAATATATCGAGAAGTGAATATCAGATAGTTGTAGCTATTATAATGCCACACGTAATAGTAGTAGTAGCTAATAGTAACTAATAAAAGAAAAAACACATAATCCGATATGAGGATGCATGTGCACTTCTTACATTGTCTTCTAACCCACTGGGTTTTTTAGCGTTAGTTGTTTTTCCAGTGCCATGAAGCAAATGCTTGGGTCACCAAAGGTTCAGGAGTAGCTTGCAGGAACCATGTAGAATAGCGATCATCATGTAGAATTATGTAATACGGCCCAACAGTCCGGCTGAGGTTAGCTCACAGTAGCTCTCCTCAGCCGTGGCTAGGATTCCTAGGTACCAATTTATTATTATTATTATCTTACATTGTCCATACGGCCCAACAGTCCGGCTGAGGTTAGCTCACAGTAGCTCTGCTCAGCCGTGGCTAGGATTCCTAGGTACCAATTTATTATTATCTTACATTGTCTTCTAACCCACTGGGTTTTTTAGCGTTAGTTGTTTTTCCAGTGCCATGAAGCAAATGCTTGGGTCACCAAAGGTTCAGGAGTAGCTTGCAGGAACCATGTAGAATAGAGATCATCATGTAGAATTATGTAATACGCGGCCCAACAGTCCGGCTGAGTTTACCTACCTCACAGTAGCTCTGCTTAGCCGTAGCTAGGATTCCTAGGTACCAATTTATTATTATTATTATTGTCTTCTAATAACAGTCCTTTTTCGAGAATTGCTGGTGACTGGAGATTAAGAGAGCTCTTCTTCATGTTCACAACTGAGCTCTCCGGTTCGTCTTCTTGTTCATAATGACGGAACATTTAATTCATCAGATATTCCTACCTGATAAAGCCTCTCAAGAATGGACTTCAGTTCTCCCTCGTATGAGTCGGTCAGATTCGGTCAATCTTGAACTATATGCTCTCATAGGTCTGGTATTAAGGCAATTTGTTCAATCATGGTATTCAAAAATCTCTGATGATGGCCAATTTGTTTTAGATATAGCAAATGTTTTATCCAAGATTAGTCGATCAATTGAGCAAAGGATTATTAAGGTGGGTTATCTCCTCTGGTGTTTGGGGAATACACCTGATCTGATCCCTTAGGATGTCCACCAGACTGTATCTGGTTGGGGCGATACCCCCTGATCCCTGATTTCCACCAGACTGTCTCTGGTTGGGGCGATAGGTGTGGGTGTTTTCTCAGTCCATCCCTTTTCTCTCGCTGCACTCTAGGGAACAGGTGCGGATTTAACCCGAGCGAACGAGCAACGTGGTCTGGGCAGAGCTTCAGCCTAGTGTGTTTTCTAACTTTTATTAGTTGGATGTTGATACTGTTTTGTTAGATGAACTCCCATATATATTAGATTGTCATATTCAAGATTATCGGTTAATTAAATTACGGAGGTCGTCTGGAGTTCTTGGAATAATATCTGAACCAATATCAACTTCATTTCATAGGATTCGTCAACACAGAGCACTTGATAGCATGGAGGATGAACAGCTTTTCCTTAAGCTACTCTCAAAAGGAATCATGGCATTATTTCTAGATGATGAAACTGTCCAATCATCTCCTTCTAGAGCATTAGTATCTTCAATTCTTAATGATATTGTATTAAAAAATTTGGTTGAAAAATTGTGTGAACCGTGGATGATTGATGATATTATAGTCAAGTGTCTTACACCTGTAGTTGAAAATAAGCGACAGCAAAAGAATGAGGTTAAGAGTACTAGAGATGAAGTAAGTAGTACTACCAGATCGGCAAAAAAACCATCTCATATTCTGGATGTTGATGATAGACAGCCAATTACTCGACAAATTGCGAATCTTTATGATCAAATAGTCAAATCCTCAGCTTCAGCAATTGCTACCAGTGGTAGATTTCTAGCATTTATAATCTCTCTTTCTGCTACTAATAAGCAAACAACCGATATCAGCGAAAGTAATACGACCAGCACCACCACCACCGCCAGCACCACCACCACCACCACTACCACAACCACATCTATTGTCCGACATCCTCTCGTCGATAGAAGGATATTCACATTATTGACGCATATATCGCGTTTAGATCAACGCAATCCTCTTTTAGTTTCATCATTTTCAATTCTAGGCATTCCTTTCCGCCGAAATGGCATTCTATCAGATATGTCCGCCAAGGCCGCTTCATATTATATTGACAAATATATTCGAAATGAAGGTACTGTTAGTACTATTCTTAGGATTTCCCGTGAGAATTTATTTCCTCAAAATGGTTTCATGGGGCCTCCAAGGATAATCCCTAGTACTGAAGAACAAATCCAAATGCATCAAACTGCCATTTCAATTCTTTTAGAAGTTATTCCCGATCGAATGAAATATTTGACATTGGGGCCAACTCCTTCAAATGAAGTGGAAAATATTTTAGACGTTTTTAATGATCGTGACATTAACAAACATCTAATATATAATCTACTTGATTTCTTATTGACCAAGCTTGTTCCTGAATTGATAGATGAGACGCCACATCAGCTACTTCAAAAACGAATTAGAAATTCGAAACAATCCTTCTCGGAAAAATCAGAAAAGGCAATTTAGAGATTAATTTCATCAAACACGCTTAGATCATTTATATATCATTGTATTGGTGCATAAACACTATGCCATGTTTTGTTTATCTGAACGTTCGCATTTTCATAACTTGTTAGTCCAACTACTCAACAACTCTCGTTTGTATAGGTTCTTGATTAAAATTTTCCGGACGATCAACTATATATTTGATATCTCCTAAAATTGCTGCTTTGAGAACTTCACTTGCATGTTTGCGAAGTTGATGCTTTCGACCAGTAACGAGTTCACATTCATATAGAGTCGTATTTAAGTCAGCGGTCCTAAAGGAAGAAGGATGATATAAGTGGAATTTGTTAAAGCAGGTCTATTATCAATAGGTTATTCTATAATACCTCCAAACTTGTCATGGTCATTGTTTCTATTCCATTGTAAAATACCAGGGTGACTTTAACTTTACTAATGATTTTATTAAAAGGTGCATTGAGAATGGCTATATACTGAGCCGAGAGATTTTTCCATACAACAGTATTAACGATTAATGATGATCATGACCTATTTTCGTTTAATTTTTATTTTAAAAACTTTCTGTATTTCATTTTTTTATTTTTATTTTTATAGTTTTTATATATTAATTACGAAAAATTAAATTGTCTCCACCCTGGCCACCTCTCCGCTGTGCCTCCGGCGGCTGGGGCAAAGCCCCGGACCCCCTAGTTCTCGCTTCGCTCGAAAGTTATGTGTCTGTCTTTCAATATCTAGGGGGCAGGGGAGGGCGCCAATCGACTCTATCCTTACTGCCTTCTTGAGTTCAAAGCCATGGAATAAGTGTAAGTCCACTGAAAACTTATGCGATGCAAATCATTCATTATTTTGTCGTCGAAGTTGATGGGTCGGACCAGAGCTGCTGTGACCAGAGCTGCTGTCCCGTCCGGGCGCAGCATGACTGGCTAGACAGGGGAGGAGGCTGGAAGTAGGGCAGGAAAGCGCTACGACAACAAATCGCGCGCGTACCTTGACAAACCAAAATATTGAGAAAGGGCTAGTCGCGTTTTTCTGAAGTAAACAACACCTTTTTTTTCAAATCTCTTCATTCACTCAGATTCATTTATTGATATATATCGCGTTCGTTTTAAAGTAAATTAGATCTGTCTTCATTATATATTATATATAAGTTTATAAACATCATCCGCTCTACTATCATTCATTGTTTAAATCGTGTTTTGTGCTAATGGAAATAACAAACATCATTCAATCGTCCATATTCATTTACTTTAGGACTACAGTATTTGTAAATCTATTATAAACAGAATCCACTGTACTTGGATTCGCGAAGGATGGAGAATACTCTAACCATGTAGACATGTCTAACGGAGTCTTTACCACCGGAAGATTTCCGGAACGAATCTGGTGTATATAAATTCGAGTTAGAGTCAACAAAGAGGTCGAACGATGGCTTCTGCTTCAGCAACGAACTCTGAAGAGTCTGAACTGGCGGTTAAGAGAAAGTCGCGGAGATGGGAAACTAGTTACCTGGAAAAGATTTGGTATATATATAATATGCATATATTCAGTCGCCAGGCTCGCTATCAGCCTGTAGACGTAAAGTATTATTCATCCCCATCATTGTGTCACCGGCAGCTAACTCGCTTCGCTCGAGGTTCATCGAGGTTCAGTCCGAATCCCAATATTGTGCACGTTGGAGTACAAACAGCATGGAGCCGTGACATATTCGCTTGAGCAGACAAACAGTATTATACCAGCAATACTAAGCCCCAAAGATCTTAGCTTTCGCTAAGCTGAACAAACAGCAGCAATCGATCCACGCCCAACCGCCGGAGTCAATTTCGGTGAAACATAGGTATTCCTTCCCACTTTACCAAAAAGATATTGCTTGTTCCTGTTAGTGTAGGCTTAGTTACAAGCATATACATCATATTTCTTAGAGATAGTTAACGTTTACTATATATACATGTCTTCCTTGTTCATCCCACCTAATTGTAATCCTCTACTAACCAATCTTAAAGCCGTAGTACTCGTAGCGCGCGCGCTCGCTAGAACCATTGCCCCAGAAGTCTGATAATCTAATCTATGTACTAATTTAGGTGAACAAAATGGATATTTTAGATCATTACTAAATAATTGAGGGTACTTTTCTTTCAAAAGTCCTTCTACAGTATTAGTACTGTCAGATCCTCGAACTATTGGTTGTGAATAACATAATGGGCTTTTATTAATGACTTTTTTTTAAATATTTATTCTTATATCAGCATCCACTATTAAGACGTTTTACAATAATACCAATGAGGGAAAGCACCAAAACCCACATACGTGTTTGTATCCAGGACGAGTGCTTTTCACTGTCCTTCGGAATGACAATATAATGAGGACATTGATATAGTAATTCTATCGATGGAATAAATCCGTTCTGACCGTTCATCCCAATATTAGATGAGAATATAACTGGAGAACGTCCTATAAATTTGACTGATATTGGTATTCTCATATCGGATAATGCACTATTCTTTTATAAGTTACTCTTTTCGTGGCATTAGACGACTCTTATGATATTTCTATAATAACGTATTATTTATTATCTATATTCTTATTTAAAGTTATTTTCTGATCATAATCTTAGCGGTTATTTAAAATGCCATTGTGAAAGTAGGTTTAGATTACCATCATACGTTGAATACGGGATACGGGACTGATATTGCGATTATCATGATCAAAAACGGTTACTTATATGTTCTTCTATGCAGGGCTGTAGTTGAACTCTGAACTCTCTTCTAATTCTCACAGATTCCAACTTAAGGAGGTTTGGGTTTGGCTAATGCCCCATGCTGCAGGATAAGTTGGATTATATATATAATATATAGGGGTTTTTTCTCCCACTAGGGGTTTTCCCCAAAAAATAGTCCATCATGAATGTCTTCTTAAGCAAGGAAAATGCTGCTCAAACAGAACTGTCCGTAAGGACAAAAAACATAAATAGGTGTCGCTGGCTATAGATAGCTTACATAGACAATAATTGAATTATCAATCAATCACAGAAGGCTTCTAATGTTAGTATTAAACGTAAAACCTAGTCCACCTAATAAGGCTGACTAACTATACGTAGGTTACACTAAATAACACCTTAAACGCGTCTTGGGCATTCGCGATTCGCGTTGTACATGTACAGTACAGTAGAAGGAAAATCAAATATCTACGCGACGCGCGTATATCATGTCTCCTTAATTTCTCATTCTTTTCTTTCATTTTCAAGAACGACAGTAGAAGCCAGATAGTCTTTTAATGATGGAGCTTGATACTCGAGGGCTAGATAATAATAGTGATAGCGACAAGTCTCGAAGCTATTCACTTCGAAAAAAACAGAAACGTGATTATTACAGTGATGAAGAAGCAGATGCTGAAGATCGCATAGACCAGCCTTCAACTGGAAATACAACTTTAGCCGATATTGAAGATGACATATATGATTCTATCAGTCCAAATAATTCAGCATTCCAGGTAGAGTCAAACTCCGTTGGTCCAGAAGTTTCTGTAAGTCAGGCTCAGCCAGATGATGGACATCCAGAACTTTTGAGTACCCAATTGCAGACTGTGTGCCCGGTTGATGTTGGCTTAGAAGACTCGGGGAACCATGACCAAAGAAATTCATTTTGCAGTACATTGTCTACTTCTGTTATTTCTCCACGTCGTCATTCTCTGATGGAAGCGGATTCGGATTCAGATACAACTATAGCAGACGTATCTGCCGTGGAACGATCTTCGAAGATCTGGCTTCATTTTAGTCGTACACCGATAAAAGGACCAAGTGGCGGAAATAAGGCTAAAAACTGTGCAGAAGATTGGTTGATTCGCTGCCGACTGTGCTTGTCCTGGACTACGAAGGATTCTGCCAGACACCGTTCAACCAGCAACATGTTAAATCATCTAAGAAAGTGCCATCAGTATGACCACTCGACCAACACTTTCAAATTTAAACAATCGTCTGTCACTACTATGCTGCGAAAAAAGGTAGAAGTTGATAAAAAGAATGAATACGAACAAATGCTCATAAGGTGGTTAGTGAAGACTCATAAATCATTCAGCACGATAGAGGATGAAACATTTCACAGATTGTTGGAGGCATACGCTGAACATAGGGCGACTGTCTGTACTAATATTACTATATCTGCTAGAGCTATCATTCGACGTATTGACGTTGATTTTAGCCTTTGTCGTGCTAAGCTAAAAGATGATCTTGAGAAGACCTGTTCGACAATCTGTGTTTCTCTGGATATGTGGAAAAGCCCAAACAATTCTTTGTCTATTTTCGGAATCATTGGCCATTGGATCACTCCAGATTTCAAATATAGAGAACAAGTTTTAGATTTCAGAGAGGTTGAAAGTCATTCTGCAGAGGCTATGGCAAGTACGGTTCTCGCCCTACTTGAAGAGCTTCAAATTGAGAAGAAATTGTTCTCTATTACTGGCGACAATGCTTCCGATAACGAAAAAATGGTCAAAATCCTATGTTCAAAAATTATGGGGAAATATCATCCTGGCAGTGACAATATTTATGAATTAGTCAGCCCAAAATTCCGATTCCGAGGTGCAGATAGTTACATACGTTGTATGGCACATGTGCTCAATCTCATCGTAAAAGATATTCTAAAGGCGTTGAATTCAGGTAATCGTCATTCTGCTGAAGAATACTGTGATCGGTTGGATAATCATCAGGAACTCGATAGTACGTCACCTTTGAATCGATTGAGAACTATGGCACTTTGGATAAGAAGATCACCACAAAGAAAAGCTGATTGGAGGAGGATTTGTGCTGAAGTTAATGTAAAGTGCCACTTCATTCAGTATGACGTTGACACCCGTTGGAATTCTACTTACCACATGATGAATAGCGCCTTTAAACTTAAGCCAGCAATCAATGCCTGGACAGAAAAGAATCCCGCATTCCCTAATTTTACTTCTAGCGAGTGGAGGAAATTACAGGCGATTAGACAACTCCTCTCATTTTTTGATCAGTACACTGAAATTGCTTCTAAAAAGCACCCTATCCTTAGTACAGTAATAGGTGTGTACTATAGCTTGTCCGATCTGCTAGAAGATGTGTCACAAAGATCTGGAGATTATCAACATCTCTGTGAAGAGGTGGCTCTGGCAGCTTCTAAGGGTTTACAAAAATATATAAAGTACTATGAACATATGGACGCGCAGGATGCTTATTACATAGCACATATTTTACATCCACGCTACAAAACAAGTTACTTGCAAGATCGCCTGGAAGATGCAGTCGAGGTTATAGCTGCCATCAGAGGAAAATTACATAAGGAATATCCAGAGCCTGAGAAAAGTACACGAAGTGCTGCTAATTTGCAGGAAGAATCCTTATTTGTATTTCGGAAGCCCCAAAATTCCCAGGATCGCCGGAATCATCAAAACTGTCAGAACTCGGATATTGACCACTATTTGGATTCTCCTGTAGAACGTCAACTACCACAAAATTCTATTTTACAGTGGTGGGCGCAAAACAAAAATAGATACCCCGCAATGGCAGCCGTCGCAAGGGATTATCTTGCAGTGCCTATGTCAGAAGTGGGTGTAGAGAGACTTTTCGACAGAACTAGAGATGTTCTTGGAATACACCGACACTCTCTAAAGCCTGAGACTCTAAGAAAACTAATGTGCTTAAGCGATTTGTATTTCTCTGAGGAGTACAGAATGGAAGAATCAGTGAATTATATTGATGTTGACAATTCTGAGGACGAATCATATGATACCAGTGACATATGATGGCGGTATAGAATTGATATATTTACAATGTTTCTACTATAACCAGTTCGCATTTAATTATGTTGTTAGTTGAGAGGATAACAGCCTGAATCCTGGAGGTCTTTTAACAAGTTAACGTTAACTTATATGTACATCGTATATAACATGAATAACATTGCTGTACAGCAGTAGTTACCGAGACGCTGAGTGAGTCCTTCGGCAGCAAAGAGTTAGTTAACGTTAACTTTTGGTTAACCGTTACATCCAGTCCGTCGAAGAAGGACTTCCACCTGATGATAACTGTTACCGCGTTTTTCTGCTAACGCTGCGTTCCAATCACCAATTTAACCGGTTAACTCTCAAAGAAAAGTGTCTGAGTCTCAGTTTGACTTTTGATGTTAGGGTATAAGATGAGATAAGATGAGATAAGATAAGATAAGATAAGGTAAGAGAGAGGAGGATAGATTTAACGTGTTACGGTATACTGGACTACTTGAGGAAATTAGATAAAAGTTCCGTACGACTACAGCCAGGGCCGTCCTCCCATGGACCAACATTTTCTTCATAAATTAAAATATTGTATATTATTAGCTTCAAAACTATGAAGATATTTTTGATCGGATCCACCCCTGGATGATGTCTCAATTGTTTTCTTCTATTGGTCGAGAATAACAAACAATAGCCCAACTTAATTATGTGATGAGATAGTAATGGACCCGAGCCTGCCATATGCTGCAGCATCTGTCATTGAGGACGGTTGAGAGGGTGACAGCATAAAAAGCGAATTCTGGAAATAGCTCGACTGTAAATAGTATAACAACTTAACCGCTATCAGACAAGATCTTCAAAAAGAACTGATACAGTGTAGTAAATTGTATTTTCTAGTGGTTAAATTCGAGGAGTTAGCAAACGAAATCCGAACTACACAATCAGTACGTACGCCCATGCTGATCATTGCCCTACTTGCAGAAAGAATACACTGATACCTCACAAACCAGGCAAAGTGATAATAATAATACTATAAATATAGATATTTATCTTGTGTCGCACTCACCTGTAAGTAAGAACAGTTCAACCGTCAAGTTAACGTTAAGGAACAATAAGAAAAAGATTTGGGTATTTACCTGAAGACTTTTATGTTAACTAACAGTAACTGTTATATGTAATTTAAATAGACTATGAAGATTGAAAAAATAAAGGTTTGTCAGTTTAACTTCATTACTGGTGAGGTGAAACGAGTCATTAGCGATAGATTTCTCGGCGACTTTCAGGCATGATTATGGCAATTCTAGACAATGATCATTTTATTACCCTAGGCACATATTATCGCCAAACCGGTGGAATTGCAATGGTCTGGAAAACTGCCCAGCCGCCGGAGGAAGACAGGGGTCAACTTGAGCGAAGCGAGTAACGGGGTCTGGGGCGGAGGCATGTTTGATTGACCGAGCATGTACAAGCAGGTTATTTTTGTCAGATCCGGTTAAATCTTTTCTGTCAAAATCTGCGTTCATAAATCATAGAAAAGTGAAAAATGTCGTCACTGTATATTCTAATAATACAAATAGACACTCTTAAAAGAAATGTGTAATCAGTAGTAATTCAGTTGAAGTTTTATAATTGACCTTGCTGTTTCATTTCCAGTTCCTGCCACATCGACTCCCACCACTCACAATCTTCCTCCCTATCCTTTTCAGAATATTCACAACTGGATTCGAAGTCTATGTAGACTATTTCTGAATCAAGTCCAATCAACGACTAGGTGTCACAGACTCGTTGGAATTGAAAGTAGCACAACCGACGGGTATATTCTTCTAGTAAAAACGAAATAAAGGAATCACTAGCTAAATTATCTCAAACTTTAAATCTTTAATATCCCTATGACAAATACCTGCTTGATGAATTTTATCAACGAATATTTTGGATAAACTCTTGGTTCTATTTAAATTCTTATTAGCAGACCCCCGCTGATTAAAAAATTTATTTTTATTCTGATCAACAAACTTACCAAGCTTTTGATAACCTTCGAGATATTCGATGAGGATCCCTGGAGATCTATAATCCTGAAACCATGGACTAGTCCACACTGCTCCATAGAAATATGGTATGACATTTCCCTGAAGTTCCCGCTGTATTCTATAGCCATTATTTCCCTGTCTATGAGATTCAAAGCTACTCTTTCTGGATCATATTTTCCGTCGAAATCATCGCTAGGAAACCACTCCTTAACAATGACTTTTTCAAGTACAACACAGCCACAGAGCTCTATTGTACGACGCACCAACAACCTTTCTTCCTCGGGGGTGATCTGTTTAATCGTTTTGGGTGTTATAATATCGTATTGATAATCAGCGTCACCTTTGGAGCAATGCCTCAATAATGCCTCCGACAGAGGATGTCCTTGACGTTTCCTTCCTAAGCTTCCAGGATCTGATAGTCTCTTGTTTTTGTCATCTTTTTTATGGGTATCTTTTTTTTTCCTCTGAATCCCTATCACACTGATTTTGTTCTTCTTTTCAAAATCTGTAGTTTCACTTTCACATCGAGTTTCCCATCTTTATCAACATCCTTCTCATCCAATATAAACATTATGAAAAGATGCCAAACACCAACGTACAGTAAGATATGGCTCTTCACTATTCTACTTCCTCCAATAAATATTGAAATCCAAATTAGCCATTTCAGCATCATAATCATCAACTTCAATGAATGCCCAATTGATATAATCAGTTAAGACAAACTTTCTACATTCATGAATTGAAACATATTTAGCCAGATGTTGGCTGATTTTTACCCAATTGATGTATCTGAAAAGATTCAAGAATATTTGGTCGAACAGTTTTGAATTCCATGAACATCAGAACTTTTCCCTCCGCATTAGATGGAGTACAAACAATAATCAGCCTTTGACCTCTCAGGATTGTCACCTTCATCAGGCACTACTACAGATATATTCAATAGGATTAATAGATGATGTGGAATAGCGGTGTACCCTCGCCTCATTTGCTAAAATTTCGAAGGCGAAATGTAATGCTCAGGAATTCATTTGTCTGCCGTCCTATCCGGGAGACGTTTTCGAATCTAGTTTGAAAGCTATCTACAAAATTGGTTTGGAACCGATAGTCTTCAATAACAATCATCTCCCCTGGCTGGGGCAATGTTTCGTTTGTTCGAGAAGAGGTATCCGTTGACTCAATCGGACGTATCTCATTCTATTAAAGGAGTAATAACGTAATGTAAGACCAATTGAGTAGTGTTGAGATTAATCATTGGAAGCAACCCAAATCACCAGAGATCAAAGAAAGGACTAACCTTGAATATGAATGGTAATCAAGTTATGCTAACGATTTGTCAAAATATTTGTAACTGTACTTTTTAATAGTCGACATAGTATTTCACAGAGACGAGATCATGATACCTTATCAAATCTAACCCTAACCGCTATCGTCCTCGGCTCATATGGTCAGCCAGATTTTCCCGAATTTCACATAACTAAGTTACTATTTCAGGGCCGAAAAGGAAAATACCGGCCAAGGATGAAGACTTATATCTGATTCATCTCTTTGCTGCGTGCCAGCGGAATAGAGAAAGGCAATAAATAGAACGAGGCCAAAGAACAGGGTCTAAGAGAGAGTAATCCTCTGTTGTAGACTAAATGGGATTAAATTGATGTTATTTTTCTCTGTACAATGTGTACATATTAGATTCTATGATATACCAAGATAATTTCAGTAGATATGATTACATAATTTCAGTCGTAGCTGTATCATTTCGTACCTGGCACCGTGTGTACTGAAAACACCAAAGTTAGCTGTGTTCCGTATAGCTAGTTAGTTATTCCACTGCTCTCCCACCACTTCATCTTCCTCCAGCTCTAGAACATCATCACCCAAAATAGCTGTATCTTTTAAAAGGACGTTATTACCCTTCAAAAGGACATCATTTTAATTTGTTTTATCTAGCATGGATCGCCGCATCTCATTGAGATTATATCCTCTTAAAGTACAATGACATGCTTTAAAACAGACTATTTTATTCCCCTTATGTTTTAACGCCCCCATCTCGATTATCTCTCCGTATTAACAGCAACAATTGTCGGGCATTCGGATAACTCTTGAGGAAAAGATTAAATTGGAATTCATTTATGTGACTTGGATTTCGTTCGTGAGTGTGTGAAATATTTTTGTTCATATTCAATTCGATTATTTTTAGGACCATCCATCCTATCCTGCCCTATTCCTCGCCGCTGTCTTAGATCATTGTCTACCAACAAGTCGACATTGGAACAAGTCAACATTGGAATAAGTCAACATTGGAATAGTCAAAGTTCAAACAACATTGGAGCAAATCAACGTTGTCAACGCTGGAACAAATTAATATACAAACTAAAACCGCCTTATGTCATCGAAATCTGCTAATGGTACAAATGGAGTTTCCTCCGCTACTTCCGGCACCTCCAATGCTGCTTCTGAGTCGTCTAGTATAACAGATTCAAAACCATTATTGTTTTCAGCATCAACACCACCTGCTTCCATATCTGCAACATTCAAACAAACAAAAAGCACAGGTACGACGAGTACTGGTACTGATGCTAGTTCTGGTGCTAGTTCTGGTGCTGGTTCTGGTGCTGGTTCTGGTTCTGGTGCTGGTTCTGGTTCTGGTGCTGGTTCTGGTACTGGTTCTGGAACTGGTTTTGGTGGTGCTGGTACTAGTTCTAGCTCTGGTCCTGCTAGTACGGGCGGAAGACCCGGACCACTACCATCTGCTGCTTCAACATCTGCTTCAACATCTTCCTCAACAGCATCCGCTTCAACTACTGTTCCGAAATCACATACAGGCCGTACTGATCCACATGCAGTAACACTTATAGCAGTTTCATTTAAAGAAGCTGTACTTGATAGCCCCACTTTCAGAGCCTCTATGAATCATATTAATGAACAATTGGAAAGTCTTGATCGTTGGATTGAATCTTTTTCCAAAGCTCTTAGCAAATTATCTCAAGAAATGGATGGTAAGTACCCCCCACTGGAACTAACGTTAAATATTTCATTACTAACTTTCTAGTTCTTCAGGAAATTGTCAATTTTTTAATTTCTCGTTTCGTACCTGATTTTGTTACCCAAGGAATCATAGATCATGATTATACAATGCTTGCATTAAGGAGATATGCTGAAGCTACTAGACATTATTGGGCTCACACTATCAAAATGGTTAAAACCCAAACAGCCAAAACATTAGGTCCATTATCTAATTTCCAGCGTAATGAATTAAGAAGTTATAAAGATTGTCGTCGCAATTTTGATGCCACACAATCAAAATATGATAGTTTCTTAGCAAGGTATACTGCCAACTCTAAAAATAAAGAAGCATCTGCTTTAAGGGAGGATGCATTTCAATTATCAGATACTCGTAGAGCTTATGTTAAAGCTTGTTTTGATTTATGTTGCATTGTAGCAGTAGTAGAGAGACATGTCAATGTAGTCCTTGTTGATACTCTAGTTGATCCTTGGATTTTAAGGACCAAATCTTTAGTATTTGGTGATCCAACCTATTATCAAATTGGTGTGGATATGTACAGAATCAAATCTTGGTCAAAAGCAATATCTATATCGTTAAAACCAATCGAAGCCGAAATGTTACGATTAAGACAAGAAATGGAAGACCAGACAATATCCCGATCTATACCATCTCGCGATCTTAATGATTATTTACCTCAGAATTCAGTCTTACCTCCAAATTTTGTACCTGACTTAAAGACACAACCATTATCGAATGAAAAGCATGGCTGGCTATTCATGAAGACATCCGGAAGGGCTGTCCGCCAGGTATGGGTCAGGCGGTGGGCATTTGTTAAAAGTGGTGTGTTTGGCTGGTTGATGTTGTCTCCATCAAAGACATTTGTGCAGGAAAGCGATAAAATTGGTGTACTCCTTTGTAAAGTTACCCCTGAACCCAGTGAAGATCGAAGGTTTTGCTTTGAAATTCGTACCACTAAAGATACAATTATGACTCTTCAAGCCGATAGTCTTGCCGAATTGAAATCTTGGCTACAAGTTTTCGAGATTTCAAAGAAAGGAGCATTAGAAAAAATGAAACGAGGTGATACCACTTCACCTTCTTTCCATCTGATCCGTCCATTAATACCAGAGTTTGCTTTACCTGAGGATAACAGTATGGGAACCATTACTCCAGGTGAAGTTTCCTCTCCGTCTACTGGAATTAACTCAAGAAGGTCTACTGATATTTCACGCAGCAGTATTGGAATTAAGCCCTCAGCAACTAGTGGTGGTGGTGATGAAGGGATTCATACATCTGGGTGTTTATCTGCTGCGGATGCAGCCAAATTACAAAGTGTGATGAACGCGGGAAAGTCCATGATGCTAGCATCTTTAACAGATCAAGGTCAAGGAGCTGGTCAGTTCAGTTCGTTAGGAACTGGATCGTCAGAAGCCCCATTAGCTCCTTTGCCACTAATCAATACTCCGATGCCAACATCCATGACAAAGGAAGCAATCTTAGCCAGTGCTTTCATATCTTCTACTATTTTACCGTCGGCAGTGACTGCTAATTACTGGGGCTCTGTCAATTGGGCTACGTATCAGCCGCAAATACTTAAGATTATGAGTCATCCATCAAGCCCAGCTAGCAAGCCGGGTACTACTTCAACGACGACAGTAACGGCGGTTGTGGATACATCAAGTTCTAGCAATGATAGCAGCAGCTATATTACATCTAAATTTATTGACCCGTATCCTGATTTTTACCCCTTGGAACTACGATCTCAAGATACTCAAATGAGGGCTATTTTTCAGAGCTTAGTCGATGAGGATGTAAATGACCGCGTGGTTATGGTTTTCCGAGCCCTATTCCGGCCAAATCCTAAACAGGAACTTCCTGGAAGGATTTTTGTGACTCCAAAGCATATATATTTATATTCCTGTTCGTTTGGTTTTACGATTTTAAACAAAAAGGATATTTCTGAACTAGTCAGCATTGAAGGAAATGCCAGTACTGGTTGGGATTCACTATATATGTTAACAGAGAGTGGTGAGAGCCTTTCATGTCGAGTTTTTATTGATTCTGGAAGGTTGATAAAACGTCGATTGCAATTCCTGATTGATAATATTCTCTCTGATGAGCAACTTGGTCTTGAAGGAATCATTCAAAAATTACGGAAAATTGGTGCTGATAGACAGAAACGATTGGCGAGAGCTCTCAAAGATATCAAATCACAGCGAGTTTCATTGGATTCTGATGTGGCGGTGTCATCACAAATGTCCGATGAGGATGATGAGGATTATGATGAGGATTATGGTGCTACAAGTAAAAGACTTCTTCAACGATATTTAGCATTACAACAGAAGTCTAAAAATCAGACCACTGCTCCTAATGGCAGTGGGCCTTCTCATGAAAATAAAGAACCGGAAAATGTATCCAAAGCTATGACTAGTGCCGATTTCAATATGTCCACTATGATGGACCGATTGATGCTTGAACGTGAGTACGATGTCCCGGCAAAAGCCCTCTTTCATGTCATGTTTGGTGAATTGTCTCCAGTTTTCAGTTATTCGGAATCGTCCCTATATGATCGTCAAAAATTAGAAGTCCTACCGTGGAAGCGACTGTCTTCCAGTAACAGGCTGGAACGAGAGATTTCATATATTTTCACATCCAAGGGTGTTTTATCTGGAATCCAAGGTACTAAACACGAACGGACAATAAATATTCAACGAATTGAGCGCAAGGATGATAATTTGTTGTACATAGTCTATGATCGTCGGACTCCATGGCAACTGCCATATGGAGGAGTATTTTATGTTGCAACCAGATTTGTTATTTCCTATGTGGCCAAGTCTCGTTGTAAATTGTCGATCTGGTCTAGCTTGGAATGGATTAAGTCTGCTGCTATAGCACGTAATGTGGTGGAAACTTTAGTTTATTATCATTTCACACTGGAAGCAAAAATTATTGCTGACCGTGTTGCTGAATGCCGCAAGAAGTTGGGTCATCGAGGTATGACAGTGACTGCCGTTAAATTATTTGGTAAAATAGGAACAGCTGTTGGGCGAGATGAGGAACTTAGTTCGGCAAAATCAATGATCTCTGAAATGACCACTGTATCGGATGCATCTGCCAGTGGTGTTCAAAAACCGATCTCTTTGACAAAGCAATATATCATTCGTGCATCTGCTGGTATACTTGGCGGTTGGGTTGTAAGCATAATATCTAGTGTTTTCATGGTCCTTGAAGGAATTGGCCTAAGAGTCTGGAAAGAATTGACCGTTAATAAGCTGTTGATTCTCTCATTATTGATCTCTATTGGGTATAATGTGTTACTCACAAGTCGATCAACTGTTTCATATTGGACCGAATCAAGAGCAAACCAACTGTCCAAGAACCTATATATAGTGCCTGATTCGAATACCGTGATGCGCAGGTCAATATATCTTGGTGAAATTAATGATATCATCAATGAAGGTCGTGGCATTGCTATGGATATGTCTGGTTTATGTTACGATAAGTTCAGAACTATTGCTTACTATAGTCCATTAGATGGTCCTGATTTGGATACCTGTGACTTTGAGATCGGCGAGGACTTTATGAATTGGGATCAAGCTAGCCGCGAATTTTCGCGCCGTATTCATATGGTTCGTAATGAGCTTGGTGAGAAGCGAAACGATCTCTTGGTGAATCTCCGGCTGATTAACAGGATAGAGAATGACTCTATATTCGCAGAATGGCGTAACTGGTTGTTAAATGAATTATATACTTGTTCGCTGGCAAAGCAGTATAATACTACTTCAGTGTTAAGTTCTCAGGTTGAAGAATATTGCGGAAGTTGTTTAAAGGAGTGGAACGCAAGTATAGGTAATCGTGATGGAATTGTTCATGAACTCCAGTAAGGCTCTGGTGTAATATAGTAAATAACTTAAATTATTTTGAAATAAAAAAATTGGGCCTGTCTCCTTTGCTGCGGCACTTGGGGCGGCACTTGGGGCGTAGCCCCAGACCCCTTGTTCTAGCGCTACGCTCGAGAGGTCAAGTGTGGACCATTCCCCGTTGTGGCTATAACTTGTATAAGAGAAGAAATAGAAGGAAGAAATGAAGAAAGGAAGAAATGAAGAAATGAAGAAATGAAGAAATGAAGAAATGAAGAAATGAAGAAATGAAGAAATGAAGAAATGAAGAAATGAAGAAATGAAGAAATGAAGAAATGAAGAAATGAAGAAATGAAGAAATGAAGAAATGAAGAGAATCTGACAACAAATAGAAATGGTTAGTTAGAATTAAGGACACTAAGGGCCTGTTTCTAGGCCGTTAGCTCACCAAATTGCCAAACCTTGCTTCCAGTTAACATAAAAAAGGGGACAGATTACGATTTGCATTGCTCATTCACTTTTTCAAGGCCGCTTGCTTGCTAGGCTGAAGGCTTGAATCGTCCAACAGAATACTACCGTTTATTTTTGCCCATGAATCATACGTAAGTTACTGTCCTGATATTGAGTTACATTTTTAGACGTGCTCCGGTTTCGAACTGTCACACTCGTTAAGTTTGATTTTGATATCTTCTTTATCTATGTTTGAGGTGCATAAACATGCTTTTCGATTGACAATTTTTGGAGGTAAACAGGAGCATATAACCCTTGTCAAAGACTGCTTAATTACATTTATTTAGAAGGGGTTTTTATAATAGAAATAATATTTCCTCTTCGAGGGCAAGCTATTGTGTATAGAGGTTATTTTATTATATGAGGATTTATATATGCATTTTTATATTATTATAGACTTTGAAGATAAAAAAAAAAATAAGACTGCATGCGTAGACTTTGTTCTGTCGAACTTAAGGAGGATGGGTAAGCCCTCTTAATTGCAGGTTATTTCATTGTTTTTTCTCCCTATTGGGTTTTTTTATTTTATCAGTGATATTATTATTGTTTTATTACGGAAGTTTGTTTGTTTTATTAAAATTAATTAATTAATTGATCAATTAATTGTGCTTTTATGTGTCATGTGATTTTCTCTTTTTAAATTATTTTCTTCATTGTTTAAATTTTTTTTTTGTTCTTGTTTTTAGTTGTTTCGACTGTGATTGTCCGTGCTTACTCCGGAAGAGCTTTTCGAACAACTAATAATTATAAACTAATAAATCAAATTAGATACAGTCTTCTCGAGATGTCTTTGGTATTGTTCGAGCCTCTGGCCACTACCAAAACCAGTAGCTCATTAAGCTTAAGAGTGATTATCTGCCTCCGCAGACCCCGTTTGTTCCTCATCTATCTATCTTGCCTTGGTAATGTTGACTATTATTTTCATATGAGGTCACCTGCAGCGCTGGATCGGAGTGGAAACGATTTATATAAGACTTGTATTTTTTATGCCTGTCAAATTAATAATTACTTTGTCCGCAACATCAAGCTATGTGCGCACAGGCAGCAGCTAGAATATCTTCCATACCATCTCCGATCTCACTTTGCCATCGTTTGCTGCCCGGCCCCTTCTATCTCGTACTGGGGGTTCAAAGTTATTCCTGACTGACCAAATCTGTCTATAGCACATAGGGGACTTGCACGAACGTGCGACCTACACAATTTACATGTGATATAAGTTCTCACGTCTCCATCGATTAGCTTCTGGCTAGGTTCGATTTCCTTTTTTCAATATTCAGAGTTGAGCATTAACATGAAGCGGTTTGACTACCAAGTAAACTTTTATTTGCTAAATAGTAAAGTAGGCATCGATTGTTCTGCCGCTACCCCAGGCTCCTTAGGTCGATACTTGCTATTCAGTCATTCGGAGGGGTCGCCGGAACAGATCATGGACTAGATTTCGAGCTTAGCAAGAGCTGGCGGTCACCCGAGCGGACGAAAGGATTGAAACTCATTTATTTGAAAGTGATTAATAAGTCTCAGCATGGAAAAGAAAAAAAAACTTCCACGAATGGCATTTAAGAAAGAATTGAAATCATTTATGAATTCTTTGTTTTTTCGTTAATGGTTTAGTATCTTCTGCAAGCGTTTTAAGGATTGAGCTAAAATAAAAATTGTTAATATATATAATATTCTCGTGAAGTATTCAAATCATTTCTAATATTTGGATTCCAGACAGAGCTAGTGGTCTAGTACCTGTTTGGCTGTAATTCTCTCTATACAATTGAAATTGACTAACTAATTGACTTTCTCCTGTAAGCCTCTAACAATAATTCTAGCGCCTTGAAAATGGGAATTCGTAAAGACCACAACCCGAACTCCACATATCATGTTAGGAGTCAATCGAGATAAGGAAGGAATCTATGAACGTAGGAGAGCAGCTGGACACGGGGCCCTCATGCTATTCAAATATATATGTTAGAGCCGGGGATATTCCCAATTTAATGTGAGAAATCACAGTAGTAGTATAATTAGCAATTTATTTATATGTGGGATTCCGAGCCCTTCCAGCATGGCTAAGCCAACGACCATTGGAGGCAAGACCACACAAGTTTCATGGGTTTTCAAGTAAAACTAGTTTGACTCTGCTCAAGTCTGCATAGTAGTTAGCAATATTTATTGTTAGCAAATTATATAGAATCAAAAATAACATGAGTATACACACTGGAAAAAGACTGCATTGTCGAAATTCACAAAATTCTGGGGGCAAACCCCAAAGAGAGAGGGGAAAAGGGAAGCAGACAAAAATATCTAGAAAGATGAAGGGAAAAGAGGCGCCTATATATATATACTTTTTTTGATCGACTAGGTACGGTGGTAACGTTAATTTGTACGTTGTAAACTTACTGCTACCAGAGCAGCCGTCACGTCTCGTATGTAACTGTATGATAACATTACGTCATAGGAAAAAAGACGATTCGCTGAGCTCGGAGTGTACAGATATTACTGTTACAACAATTACATCGTAGGACACGGATAAATTCATGTCCGCCTCCGCCTCCGCCTACCGTCTAACTCAGACTAACTGTAGTATTAGCACTACATATGAGAGACCAGTACTGTGCTTTCCCGATTCGCTTCCTTTGGGGACTAATGCTCCTTTCCTCGCAAATTGAATAGAAGTTAAAGGGATCTAAAGATAACAGTAACAAAGACATAAAACTGCAATAAGTAGCGGCCGTGCGTTAATTACTAGCTGAGTACATTTGAGTAAGGTTCATTTCCGTTTAACTCCGTGTCGCCGTATATTTGGCAAGCAATAGCTCGTCGACGTCGTTTCCATTTAGTTTATGAAACGCGGTGAATGAAAGGTGATTGTGGCCCAGCTATGTAGCATACTTGTAAACCCATTTAAACCACACCCCAGCTTGTAGAAATACTGATTAGGTATCAATCGACATCTCACCCTGCCTATATTGTTCGATTTTAAAACGACATAACCAATTATACCCATGTCGAAGGTTGTATTTTCTTGCCCTATCCGGGAGAGCCAGGCGTTCAAACCATAGAACGATATCGCCGCTAGCTCTGTATTCAACTTCTCGGAAATACCTGTCAACTAATGTTACATTCGTTTCTTTTGGTTCATCACGGTAGTAATCTCGCTGTATTCGAGTGTCTACGTTGATATAGAACTCTTCAAGATCTCGACAGTTATCTAGGAGCTGTTTAATGACCGTTCCATTCAATGGCTCACCACGCGGTCCGACTCTAAGGTACAGATTTGTAAGCTTTGGACAGTTTCTAGCTAGTTGCGAAAACGACTCTGCAGTAAGTCTTTCGTTACTTTCAAGATATGAGTAAACAGAAGTCTCACATATATTGAGAATAGCTAGTTGTCTAAGGTCATGGCAATTGGTGACCAATGCTTCCATCCCATTATTGGATATTTCCCAGAAGGTAACGTCTACAAGACGAGGGCAGCTGTGGAACACAGAGACGTCAAAGAGCTTAGGGATCCAGTCTCCTCTAACATGAATACTAGTGAGATTTTCCCCCCAATTCAATCTCCCATTAAATGCAGTTTCTTGTGCTCGAGTTGGAGGTTGTATCATGTCCGGTATCGAATAGAATTGCAAAACTAACGACTTGACGTGAATGTCAAATTTAGTTATTGGCAGCCACGGATTATTTTCATTTTCTATAAAATACTCTGATCGAGCTTTAAATCGAATTGCTAAATCCTCAACATTCGACGATAGTCTACTGGGATCAAAGATATCCTGAATATGAACAAAATTTTCATATATTCTGTTATCCGGTTCCATACATATTGAAAATGACTCTAGTTCTGTCAACCCGCCCAATACCTCGTTGAGTTCAAGTCGAAGTTTATCATTTATATCAATCTGCACATTATCGGTTATATCTTCAGTATCATAAATATATTGAATAGCCAGTACTTTCAGGTTCAAGCATTTTCTCAGACAGGTAAAAAAATCATCCACGGGAAATCTCGTGTCGATCCAATGGTAAACACTCTCATCGCCAGGGAATTCCAGTTGGCACCTAATGGGCATAAAGAGCCTGACAAGATTATCTGCAAGTACAGGATTGATATTTATAGCATCAAATAGTGGTTTATCTCCAAGACTCAATATGGATAAAGCTACGTTTTTGCCGTTCTTTTTTGAAACGGTTATATATTCTTTTATGGTTTGAAGAATCTTACCATTATCGCGAAGATTACAGGAAGTATAATCATCGTTAAACTCGAAAAATAAATTGATATTTATTAAGTTTGGAAATTGGACGTCCACTACAAATAATTCCTTGAGATACCTATCGAAAGTCACGTCGAAGCTCAAATCCTTCTTGGAATCCTCTGGCAAAATATAAATATTGTCAGGAATATTAAGCCCTATGAAAGAAGCAAAGATTGTGATACCTCGAATACATTTAAGGGTAGTTTGACGGATATCCCCGTTCCATATTGCTATTTCCAGTGGTCTATGATTGGAATCACGTTTGCGAAATACTTTGCTCAAACTCCGAGTGCCCGATGAATTTTCTGGCCACTCAAAATTGTCATATATCAGGTATTTACCTGAGTTCAAGAAATGCGGGTCTCTATACAAGTCTTCCAAAATCACATGGTTCCATAGAATAGGACAGACTAAGTCATGCGTATTCTTATTGACCCTAATGAGAGATGCAAGGTCACTGTTGTTTAGATAATGGCCAATAATATAGAAAATTTCGGCAGGTAGAACTGATATTTTATCTACTTGATCCATATTTTGATAATAGAACTCGAATAAGTTAAGGATGTTGTTTAATTCTCAGATGAGATATAAGTTACAGACTTTAAACCGTAGCTACGACCTGAACTAAGTGAACTTAACTTTAAAATCTGCCAATGCGCAATTTATTTTGTTTATGCCATAAATTAGAATTAGGCCTCTGGCATACTTCTCTCGTTTCCAAAAGTCCTTATAAACTCTCTTTTCTATACTATAATGATATTTCCAGATTGGAATCGATTCTAACTTCTAAAAAGTAATTGATGCCCTATTCTACTCCGCACTGCCGGCGAAACGTAATTTAGCATTGACTGTTTTAGCTGAGCAGAGCGGCACATTATAATCGTTGAAAGCGCACTTAAATCCAGGGATAACAAGACTCAGTCGGACAATCTTCCGGGTCGAATGTATTAACTTGTTCAGAGTTCTTATTCTGACTGGCGTCGCATTGACTTTCCATCTCAGGTCCTTCTCTAGTTCTATTGGAACGAGACAACATGTTTTTCGAATTGTAGCGCTGTATAGGGACAGGTTGAACCCTACTTGGAGCTTAATAATCATACACGAAGTGCAAAACATGGTTTAGAGTATATACTCCATAATTGTTCTCTCTCTAAATGAAAAGATCTTGATTGCAGTTACGCTGCTTCAACAATTCCAGTTAAATAAAATAATAGAAATTGTTATTCCGTATCAAATTGCAGCTGTTTCAAAACGGAATAGATGGTATTCTTCCTTGCAACGTCAGTTTCTTAACTTGGCCACTCTACTATACCTATGAGAGTAGGATTAGAAATTTGTCAAAATGGATCTTCCCTATGAGATTCATAATATTATTTTCAAATATCTACCCTATATGGGTAAACTAAGCAATGTATCAGTTGGCATGTCCTCTACTATGGCTCCAAAATGTGGTCTTGAAATGCAGCAATGAAAATTCGAAATCGACGGAATGCTTATCACTTCTTCGTAATACAATGCTGACTGAACAGTCTATATGGCCACCGGAACCTGTTCCACCTCATAGAAGTCCGAAACAGATACTGAGAATGATCCGACTCATACTGAAATCTTCGAAACACTAAATGAATATATTTCTAATTCAAAAAAGGAGTCGCTCTATCTGTAATGACTCATTCTCCTCAATCATTATTCAGTACAATAAGAATTTATCCTGTATTTGGAGATAATCTTATTTGGGTCTCTATAATGGTTGATTTTCATCCACCAGTACCTGGGAGATTCTCTACTGATGATTTCTTTTACTGTCTAAGGAAATGGTCGAATCTCGAAGTATTAGATATTGAATATGATCATTGGGGTGATAAGATGCGGTTTAATCCGATTCATAAGCCAGTTGAAAAAATTAAAGTCCCTTTCACTAGAAATAAATGATGAAAGTGGATGTCGGCCTGGAGAAGTCAGGCAGAATTTGAATCTGTTTGATATTTTTGATCCCACTGGACAGCCATCCAATATTCAAGATTTGACGCTTAAATCATATTCACAATATGATCTATGGTTATCAATAATTGATTCTGGCCCCTGCCAGATTTCTAGCTTGAAGTCATTAACATTGCTGTTGCTGTTCGATTCACCATCGGACATGGTCTTTGATTGTGAATTAAATTGGGGAGATTCTCTCCAGTCTATTTGCGTAACATGTAGGCCCGACCCCTGAATTATTTGATGTATCTGTTTTCCAGAGTTCACCTCGTCTTATTGGTGTTACCTTTCGAGAGAATATTGAAAAGCGGTATGAAAGCACTGGCCGCGAACTGTCCTGAACTTCGTCAGCTAGTTATTATCGAAAAATTTGGTGATAGATTTGATAGTAATTCATTTTCAGAATTAGCTACAAACTGTATACAGCTCACTCATCTGTGCTTGCCTGTAGGTATTTGTGGCGAGCCATTGGACGCAACCGTCCTTATACAGATGTTGAAAAGCTGTTCAAACCTGGTAGAGCTTTGCCTGGAAGTTAAATCAGCCTATGAGATACCTCATGATGACATGACGGAACCATTTGGACAAGAAACCGGTAGTCTTTCTCACAAGCTTAGCGACTACAATGCTGAAAATCTCTGTTCATGGTATGATCGTCTAAGAGTGATAGCTGATATCTTCTATGAGTATTCATTTCGCTTGAAGAATATAGAGAAAGAAATCGGCAATTGTTAGCTGGTATTTTGGGGTGATGTGGAATCATAAGATCTATTTATTGACTATTGTGTTTTACCTTCTTAATGTCTAATTAATTATCGAGTAGAATGTATTAAGTTTCACTATTATTATAAAACTGGGCTGTTGGCAGTCACTTCCGGTGTCAAAATTATCCTTCTGTTAGGAATAATGATGTATTGCCGATTGCTTTTCGCGAAATTATCTGCGAACTGTAACGTTGTCTGGCACTCAATATTCGTTGGTTTCTTATCTCTTCGTCAGAGCTAATTCGCTTCACATGTGGCTGTTAAGATATCCCAGTATCCCACATATCCTGGTCCAAGCGAGGAGACAGATTATTTCCAAATGCATTGGTCATCTATAAACCGAAGAATCGTAATTTACTATACCATTTAACTATTAGTTTGACAATCGTCAAAAATAGAGTCTATGTCGTAGAAGAGAAAAGAATTATATTGTTATTCTTTATAAATATAAACTTGGAGTAAACTTGGAGTTTTCAGCTGCTCATAATCTTAGATGTAATTTTAAATTGAAAAAAGATATAGGCACTTAATGATCAGGGTCAGAATTACCTACTTCTCTTCGTAGTGTAGTTGCTCAATGATCATTGGTTGACTTCTCGAGCGAAGCGAGAGCTAGGGGTCTGGGGCTACGCCCAGCCGCCGGAGGCAAAAGAAAAGGGGGGATTTGTGAACCACAAAGACATAATCTAATATATATTCTGTATATATTCTCTATATAATCATAAAAACGCGTGAAATAAAACAAGTAAACTGAAAGTCGTAAAAATACAAGAGCAGATGCTTCAGTGCCGATTACTATATTCTTCCTCTTCAACTTGATGTTGTCCAACAATTTTCAGAAACACCTCCTCCAACGTTGTTGGACTCAAAGTATATGATTCGATGCCCAAATCTTCTTTATGTGCTTCAAGACGCTCATAGATATGCAATACATTATTTTCGAAAGGAATTGACATTCTTATTTGTCCCTGATATAGCTTATCCTCTATATAGGACCCAGGCAACTGTTGTTGAACCAAGGAAACTACTCTTTCCATCTCTTCGATCGAAGTGTTGGGTGAACTACGACAAATAATATGTAAATGATTTGTCTGGCCATACTTCTCACATAATTGTGGTATACTACCAACAGCTAACAATCTCTTAGCCAAGAAACCGGCTCTGGAAGCCAGTGCATCTGCTTCTTCCATGGAATGAGTGGTAAGAATAATTGACCTGCCATGGGATACAAGAGACAAGGTTTTCCACATGATTCTTTTAGCAAATGCATCCATTCCACTCGACGGTTCATCCAATAAAAGAACTGGAGGATTACCAATCAAAGCGATTGCTAAAGAAAGTTTACGCTTATTACCTCCACTAAGCTTGTATGCCATACGACGGCGAAATTGCCCAATACCAACAGCTTCAATAATCCTGTCAGCATGGTAGCCGATATCTTCCAGACCTCGTAATCGCCCATAGAAATGAAGAATCTCAACTACAGTCATTTTATCCATAGCATCAAATTGTGGACAAACACCCAACCTCGACCGAGCTGAGGACCTATTGCTTAGTACCGAAACTCCGTTAACGAACAATTGTCCATGAGTTGGTAGTACTTCACCTCGAATCATATTAAAAGTTGTAGTCTTACCAGCACCATTTGGTCCAAGGAGAGCAAAACATTCATCATTCTTAACCCCGAAAGTAAGATCGTCTACAACAAGGTTATCATTTCGTCGTCGGCTCCCTCCTCGATATATCTTACTAACATGTGAAAGTCTTAGGCCAGTTTCAAATAAATCAGGAAAATTATCAACCATATCAATTTCCTTCAGAATATCCTCTTCTTTCCTAGAAAAGTCGTCTTCTTCTTGTTGATGTTGATTCTGCTGCTCCTGTACCAAGTAGGAAAGGTCTCGTTTCTTCTTCTTTCCTATGTAGGGTAAAAACGACGAAAATGAAAGTTGATATCCATCAGACTCCCACCACACAAGGCATAAAAATAACACAATTATTTGTAAAATAAGGTACAAGATCGGTCCACCATAAGCCAGAATATTTCCAAGGTATGAAATCCTACTATCTCCAGTGCTGTGGCAAATTACCCCAAACAAATTCAACGAGACAAACAAAGCACGAATAAGATTGGCGACAGGCATGAAAGCGGCCATGACAAAATGAATAACTAACAAATTTGAATCAATGCTTAGTGGATTTCCATATGCTAGAACACTTAAATATGCAATTAAGTAGACAAGAAAATATATAGCCTGAAGAGCAGCAGCAATGGCAAATGCAGCAAGTTGCGATTGTACTACTAAGGATATAGCAAAGCTGACCAAAATAGAAGAAAGTCCATAAAGCATGAAACAAATGAATAGATAGCCAACTCCTAAGATTGAAGAATTAGCTGTGCCAATGACAGCAGTAAGAACAGCAGAACATAAAACAAAAACAATGAAACTGAATGCCGTGTAGGCGAACCATAATGGGAATATTCGAAGACCATTAGAATAATGCATAGCTCTGACTTTACTCAACCTTTCAAAAGTAGGATATAAAGCAACAAAAGCCGGTGCTACAGACATAGCTAAACCGAAATAGACAACGAATTGTAATGAATCACCAGTACTACTAGACCATAGATTCTGGAATGGTGAATAGTTGGTAACCAAGTTTACTGTTCCGTTGAGCTGCATATTATTGACCATGTTAAGAATGGTGGTTCCAGTATAAGTACCGTAATCACTACCATCGATTAAATAAGATATAGTTGAAGGTGAATCGGCAGAACCTAAGAAGTATCCACCAGGACTTAAGAAAGAGAAGTTAGCGTTTATTGCATCAGAAAATTGGCTGAATGTATCCACATATTGAGTTTCATTCAAAAGAATTCCAGCGATAACAGTAGGAGACGTGGTAGCATTCATAATACCAAAACGACTACTGATATCTTGAGCAATGGCATATGATCCAGCCGTGAATTTTTGTATCGTCGAGGTAGGACCAGCAACTAATGAGAAATCAGCGAAATCAAGATCGGTGAATTCTTGGTCCTCGAATAACTCTGATGGTGCACAGCCTGATCCACTAAAACTCTGCAAGAAAGTTCTCGTAGCAATAGCTACAATAATAGGTAGTAAGAAAGTAACTATTTCTGACAAAGGATTTCTACGAAAGATAGTGAACCTCTTAGTAAGCATTGCAAGTACTTGACTGACTACTCCAACAGTTCCTCTAGATTTAACTTGTAAGGTCTCTGCTACTTGGCTAGCATTCAGATTAGAATGAGAATGATCATGATCATCCGAAGAAGAGGATGAGTGTGATGAGTGTTCATCAGAATCGTTACTGTCTAATTCAGCACCTTGACCCCGTCGGTCCAACTTGAAACCCACATGATCATTCTGTGCAACGTTCAAAAAAACATCCTCAAGGCTAGGACCCTCTACCTGATATTTTTTACCCTGTTCTTCTAGTCGAGTAATTGTTTCCAATACTTCGTTAGCTGAGTCGACATGAATAATAGCAGATAGATCATTAGAAGGAGTATTAGACGGTTCTGGCTCATATTTTTCAAACTCAATAGTAGAAGAGCCCAAAGATGAAACCACTTCTGTTACTTTTTCATCCTTCTTTGTCACTGTGGTGGTTGTAAAAATATTATAGCCACCACCAAGACGATCCTTAAGTCTTAAAGTTGGTCCCTCAGCTTTTAACACACCTTTAGACATAATAAAAACATTATCAGAAAGTAAATCGGCCTCATCAAGGAAATGTGTGGTTAATATAAGAGTTGATCGACCACGGCTTTCCAATAGAATATCCCAAATCTTTCTTCTACTTAGTGGGTCCAATCCAGAACTGGCCTCATCTACACAAAAAACATTACTACCTCCTATAAACATAATAGCTAATTGTAATTTACGTTTTTGTCCACCACTAAGTTCGCCTGCTTTGGTAGAAATTTTAGAAGTCAAATCGCATCTTTCAATGAGATCAGAAACCCGTTGATTCAGTTCGGCTTTTGTAGTGATATTTGTAGTGCTTCCCTTAATTCCAGCCCAAACCTCAACATGTTCCTTTACAGTCAAGTTATCCCAAAGAACATTTTTCTGAGGACAAATTCCAACTTTACTCCCAGGTCTTAATAAGATCTTTCCTGAACTGGGTGGTTGTATACCCGAAATCATTTCTAAAGTCGTAGTTTTGCCAGATCCATTAGCTCCTAATAGACAGACAATCTGACCAAATCCTATTTGAGCAGATAGATTATTTACAGCAATAACTTTTGATTTTTTTATTTTTGGCCAATAATGTCTTGTAGTGTATATTTTATTAAGGTCCGATATCTCTACCGCATTACCAGGGGCCAAGCCGTCTTTTGCTACTTGTGGTCTAGAAAAACTAAACAGATATTTGTCAGAGAGAACACCTAGTTCAAAAAAAAAGAACATTTGGAAAATGGCGGCAAAGAAGATTACAATAACACGAGCACTAGATCCTGGAGCAATATCTATCATATTGGTAGGCAAAAGGTTCCATTGCCATCTGGAAACAGTCGATAAAAAGTAACAATAATTACATGGTGGGAACAAAAATGATAAAGCATATATGGCACCAGATCTATAAGGTCCTTCGGCCGCAGGTAATCTAGTTTCTAGAGTTGTCATGATGGCTAAGACAACTGATAATCCTGAAGCAAAAATACCTGCTACTTGTGTACTTTTGAAAAAATTTCCTAGAAAGATTGACCAAGATACCATAGATAGTCCACTAAAGATATGATAAAATATGATTATTGCGGCATTCGTCTTCACATAAAGTTCCGCTGATAGAGAAATAGCTATTATAATCCACCCAATAAGATAGACTGCTGAAAACGAAAGGTGATAGCCTAAAAATCGGACATTTCTTGAAGTTCCCATACTAGACAGTAAATCGGTCATACCCAATTCACGATCCTGGGCAGTGACTCCAGCCAAATGATATATTACTCCTATCATGGATAAAAAGAAAGCTGGAGCAAGCCAATTAACAATAGTTTTCATATAGATGCTATTCATTTTATTATCATAATCTTGTTCAGTTTCGGCAGTATAAGGTAACGAATTAGGAGTTATAGTGAAATTAGCAATGGCTTTATCAATGGCCCATTGTAATGGTAATACAAACACATCAGTAGAAGATTGACTGCCTCCAACATTAATATAATTTAAACCGGAATTCCCTCTTAATGTATAATTATAAGTATTGGTATCCAAATCGATATTATTCCATGCAACTGCTCCATAACAATTACTAGTTCCACGAAGATTTTCTCGACAAATATTGAGAATATCATTAGGATCATCTAATATTACGATCTGTGATTCTGGTATACCTTTTAAAGCGATGCTCATTATCCTATGAGCTTCATCACTAAGCGGTACATCTTCGTCGGCTGGAAAATATGATATTATTTGGCCACCAACAACTGTGGACAATTCATGAATAGGGGTTGGATTGCCTACGCCGTAAACTCCAAATCGTATAAAAAAATGTTTTGCTTCTCCCTATAAAGTTAGATTTCAGCTTCCTTTTCCACCATCTGCCTGCGGCCCAGACGCAACGGGGTCAAATTCTCCAACACTCACCATGAATACAACAAAAGCTATTGGGAGAATAGTAGATCTAAATAAAGTCCAGAACCAACTTCTCCGAAGCAATATTAATTGTTTCCTGACTAAAGCCCAGATTTGAGGCCATTTAGGTATTGAAAGATCATCATCAGGCTCATCCAAAGATAATGAAGATACAGTTGTCGTATTTCCAATCACTACACTTTTAGATTTACTCATCGTTAACGACTGCCGAACTACTGTAGTAGCTCGATTCTTGTTCTATAGCATAAAATCCACTAGTAGTGTCAAGTGAACATAATGAGATACGTCTGTCTCGAAGAAGAACTCTAGTATCAAAACTTTGAAAGACAAGACAGTCCAAAAATTTTGTCTTAACAAAAAGGTCCTTACAAAAAATGCAAAGTCCGATTGCAAAGTAGATTTAGTTCGGAGATCTATAACGTTATCGAATTTCAGGCTGTGGAAATCTAACGCCCCTATATGGAACGGATGTGGGTCTGTGCCGCGGAACTAGAACAAAGTTCCATAGTAAAAAATGGCTGTTAATGCAATCTTAGTTAAGGATTTAACTCTATACGGTTAGATCGTAATAAGTGTGTCGCCCAGTCTGTCGAACAAATAATTATGTACGTATAACATGTTAACGTTAAGTTAACGCTAAGTTAACTAGTTAACGTTATGTAGTCGCTCTCCTACGGCGGATTCTCTGCTGATATTAATAACCGATTATGTAGGGGCAGCCAGACGAATTTCTTGAGATCCGCAGAGTTTAATCTCTTTATTTGTGACTTTAATGGTTATCTAAAGTATTGAGCAAATGATTTGCTGCCAGACCCAAGGACCCAACACATGAAAAAATGATAGTAAATAATAATAATAATAACCTTAATAATAAATTGGTACCTAGGCCGGCCGGGATCCTAGCCACGGCTAAGCATAGCATTGCTAAGCTTAGCCGGACTGTTGGGACGTATTACATAATTCTACGTGATGATGATCTCTAACATAATTCTATACGGTTCCTGCATGCTACTCCTGAACCTTTGGTGACTCAAGCATTTGCTTCATGGCACTGGAAAAACAACCAACGCTAAAAAACTCGGTGGGTAAAAATAAAATGGTACTAAAACAACCAGCGCAGCGCAACAATGGAAAGTCATCTTCTTTTCTAATTACAACTAGCCCGTTGATTAATTGTATAAATAACTTTTTATGCACGGTAACAAATTCGGAACATAAAAAGTACTCCTCTAACTGTCATATGTTGCTCATTGCTAGTTTTGTGTTTAATGATCTTATAACTATACATAAGTAACGTCACCAGAGTAGGAGAACAGTTTATTCAACCTTGACTTTATTCCTTAGTGCTACTCAAACCTTGCATTAAGTAGTTGCATTATTATATTATTATCTTATACTAGAATATTTCCTTGTCAGCCAGTATGTCTGAATCTCCAGTTATTTCCAACATTGATGAAGGAAAGGCTCCAGACCCTTAGCATTACCTGCGAAACTGCCAAACTGGAACCTTCTCGAGTGAACCGAGCCTATCTCTGGTTTTTTACAAAATAAACAAATGCAGGCTGTTCAATACCATCTAAACCTGCTTTCCATTCTAGTACGCCACTATCAACCTCCCGTGAAAAAACTTGAATGGAATTACTATGTTGGTTACTAACAATATACCACTTCTCATCGGGCGACAAATCACCATGACGAGGAAATTTCCCTCTACTCTTAATTGTTTGAACATGATTCAAAGATCCATTCTCAAGTACTTTATAGACTACAATAGAATCACTACCAGTTTTATCAGACGATATATCTCGATTTGTGACATAGACAAATTTACCAGGCTTATCGATTTGAATGGCACTAGGGCATGTCTGCCCATGTTTGCAATTTTCCGGGGCTGTTGGTACCCATTGTAATTCATTAGATAGATATCCTTTTATAATATCATAACTATAAGTTGATAATGTTGAATCCAATTCATTTACAACATAAGCATACGGTTTAGATGGATGAAATACGATATGTCTTGGACCGGCCCCAGGTCTTGATCTAACAAACTCAATATCGAGCGGTCTTAGATCTTCAATACCACCACCAATACCACCACCAATTCTTTGGTATTGACATATTTTATCCTGTCCTAAATCAGTTCCATAAATAAACTTTCCACTACTTAAAGGACTGTCTCCTATCCAATGAGGATGACTTGAATCTTGACGACCAGAATTAGGACCAAGTTCAATTTTATCCGATTCTTTTTTCAAATCCCAAACTTTATAATCATTAGCCAAAATTAATCCATTTTCATCAATTCTGAAAGCGGAATAGACTCCTCCAAAATAATTAGCAACTCTTAATGTTTTCCCATCTTTACTAAATGATAAATGAGTAGGACTATCACCTTTCGATAAGACAGTCTGTAATCTTGATAAGTAAATATTGTTATCATCTGTATGATGTACTTTAAAAACAATAATTCCTCCTACTCTATCTTCATATGGTCCTGATCCGAAATAACAACTTGTTTCATCGGTACTATATAGTAAATCATTATTATTTGAAAGAAGCCAGGTAGGTTGACCACCCACAGAAATTCTATTGGTTATTTTCAATTTCAAATTTTGAGGATTGAAATCAACAACATAGATATTTGGACCTGATGACCCAATGATAAGCTTCATTATAATTAAGAAAAGATGACGATGAAAAAAAAAAAAAAAAAAAAAAAA
>JAJMIF010000169.1:0-44198 GCA_030583505.1 Sugiyamaella castrensis
CCAACCAGCGGAAGCAGACGGCGTCAAAAGGTTGAATAAAACCGATTCATAAATGAGGGTTAATCTGAAAAGCAATTACAATTCACTGCAGATAATTTTATATAATGACATTAAATTATAAGATACAAGCTATAAAAACAAACTTCGACAACTGGAAACTAGTCCTGAATAATATTGAGCTTTGTTGCAACCGGAGGCATAAATGAGGTTAAATTCACGTCCACTTCCACTTTGGTCTTCAGATACATCCATTTCTACCCATTTCACAACTATGTTCCAAGTCCGCTTCTCGGTCCTCCCTCCTCAGCTTCATTGCCTGCACGGTATTTTTAACGCTCATTCACATCAACCATTTTCATATACATCATCCCCTATATCTCTATTTCATTCATTCATTCATCGAATCCATTCCTCATCTCAACTAAGTTCGTCTACTCTTCCTTGGAGAAGAAGGCGGTGATTTTAATGACTTTGAGATGCCAGTGGCCACAGCTGGCTCTTCAACCTCCTTATTCCCATCTACTTTCCCAGCTACCTTCTGTTTCGCCTTTTCAATCTCAATCTCTTTAATGAACCATGTGATGGCTACCCAAAGTGCTGAGGCTAACAGAGTCAGGAATACAAAATGGATATTATGAGTTGCATACAACAAGAACAGTAAAGTAACTAATAATGCACCAAATGAAGCATGAGTTGCCTTCACTAATGCAGGAGTAATTCCTGGAGTTAGAATAGATTGCCAGAGTTCTGTTACAAATGCCATTTTTAAAAAGATATGAACGCAACCCACTTGTTCAAGAAGAAACTTGGTTGTGTGTGTCTGTTTTGTACGCAAACAATAATTTTCCAAAATTTGATTACCTTTAAATTAACCCTAACCCATTGAACAATATGATACATCAATTCGGAATCCTTCAGAGCGTAGCGGGAGCTAAGGATCCAGAGATCTGGGGCCTTGAGGCGCCTGAGGAACATAATACCCAATAATAATAATACATGTAGTTGGAAATCGATTATACAGATATGGTTAATGAGAAGCTTTTGAACTTTGCTGTAGAGTTTTTTGAACAACAACAAAACCCAAGCAGAGAATCTAGACCTAGTCGCGCCGCGTTACAGTTTGTTTCTCGAACCGAATTTTAATATATTTGACTCAATTCTAAGTCAAGGACTTAAATGTGCTAATATTCTCAAAATCGTTGAGAGAGAATACTAAAATCAAGTGCTGCACCGAGAACAGAGTCTCGTATTAGGGTAGGGGTGGGATATGCAGGGGTTAACTGAATGCAAGATTTCCCTTCATCTTATCTTTAGAAAACGGTTTATTAATGTCAAATCAGTCTGTTATATCAATATAAAAACATTAAAAAAAGATCATATCTGAAAAAACAAAAAGAAATCTCATTTAACGAAAGAATTTCTCTTCAACCATAGATCATACAGAAAGACCTGAAGCTTCAAGATCTTCAGCTCTAGATTTGGAAGCTGGGTCAAAATAAGGTCTTTCACCAATTCCAACAGTTCTGACACCAGTTCTATCCCCGACTACATCATTAGTAGCGGAATGGTAAACACTGCGATTATCCCAAATGGCAATATCATTCTTTCCCCATTTCTTTCTGACCTGAATATCATGGTTTGCGAGCAAAGTTTCAAAAAGGTACTTGTAAATGAGTTTTGATTCGTCCTCAGTCAAACCATCAAAAGAAGTGAAATGACCACCAATACTAAAGATAGACTTCCAGCCTGTAACAGGATTAGTACGAACGATAGGATGCTTTGCAGTCAATACATCACCTACGTTCTCGGGGGCACCACGCTCAGCTGCGTAAAGTTTAAAGTCACCTTTTTGTGCAGCTTTAAGGAAATTTTCCTGAGAATAAGTTCCAGTAAGTGATTCAAGATATCCTCGGAAGGATGGTGATAATTTGTCATACAAAGCTGCACCAGAAACCCAAAGAGTATCACCTCCAGTTGCAGGAGTTTCGACAATTTTAAGGATTGCGTAACTACATAGTTAGTATAAAAGCTGCTCTCTATTCACCTACTCCCACTCATACTACGATTTTTCGATATACTCACTCAGATGGAACCGGCTCAAATGTTATATCCGAGTGGAAGCCCTCTCCAGCTCTTCTTTGTGCAGAAACACTGAGTTTCTTAAAAAGTGCTGAAGAAATGATGGAAACTTCTGGATCGATTTCCCCCGATCCATCATCCTTTAGGAAACCTCCAGCGCCTACAATAGGGTGAATATGAAGACCCGAAGTTTCGGGCTTTCCGGTAAGTCTGCCCAACTTATCAGCAAGAATCTTTTGTTCTTGGACAGTGAGGTCTTGGGCTTTAAAGAATACAACACCTCTTCGAGAGATAGTAATAGCTAAATCTCTAATCTTTTCATCATCTTTAAGGATATCTCTTAGTTGTGCTTCAGGATATTCTCTGCCAATGACAGGAGTACTTTCTTCAAACTTGTACTCATTATCAAGAGCACCAGAAGTTTTCAAATGGTGAGGGAACTTCTTATACGAAGGGCCCTCAGTCAATTTCTCGGCATAAGGAGAAGGTCCGGTTGGAGCGTTTACAGGAAGCTTGATAGTTCCTTTGTCAAAAAAGATATATTTAGGAGCGTCACTGTCAACAGTAGTAGGAGGTGCCATTTTGTTTTTTGGAGACTTGTTTACTTTATTAGAAGAATACAGTATTTTAGAAAAAGTAGGCAATTCAATCCATATTTATATTATTATAATGGACTGATTATTTATTTACTCTTCGTTCAGCCAGATTTCGTGCGGGGTGGCCATTACTACTAGTGAGTAAATATAACGCAATTGCTAGGGTGAATTAATGATTCCTTTTCAAAATCAAGCCAAAATGTTTGTTTAACCTTATTTTTGCTTGCTTTAGTCCTAACCAATTACTTGTCGGAATATTTCTGCCCTGCATGAACGTTATATCTGCGAGATTGACGCAATCGGGTGGCGCTTAACGTTAAGCCACACCGCCTCATGCAAGATTCTCGATAAGTGTGCGTAACCTTTGTGCAATATTGTATGATATTTCCGAATTCTTATTAGAAGTGCATGCCATAAATTAGTGTGGACTGTGCTTAACTTATCTCTAACACATGCACCTTTTATGTCGGCTTCTTTTGTGATGCATTATGAGATAATGGGGGAGCACCGGAGAATAGTTGTTCCTGGAGAACCGATAACCACAAATGATTAAGAATAATATATGAAGGTACCATACAGTGCTTTACATTGCATCAGTATGGCAAATGACATAATCAGTGAGCTTGTGATTGATGGCTTGTAGGGAAGCTGATCCGGTGGCTTCATGTTTGCTCTTATCTCGACTAGATCTCCCTTCGGACGCCGAATACAGCTATAGCGCTCTCTTCTATTGGTTAATTTTCAGAAGTTTATGAAATCTTATCTCATAAGGATAGATTCAATTCGGATAACAAGACCCAATTGTCTGTATGCGATCATCTTCAGATCGTTATAACCTATTACCACATTATCAAAATTGTTAATACTCCACAGGAGGTTTGTCGTGCCCAATAACAATCAGAGAAATAATGGCTCTATGTGCTTCAGCATCTAGTCGTGTAGTTTCAAGGTTTTCTTGGATCTAACTAGAATAGAATTATGTCGATTATGTGCTTTGACCCTAATCTGGGAATTCAAATCTGCCTGAGATGTAGAAACTTATACCCCCTGGCCTAGTGGCAGAAGTTGAGGTCTTCGAACTACTGTAAGTACATTGCTGGAACTATTCCTTGGTTGAAGGAGTTATATAAAAGAATTATATCATCATTCTGGGACACTCAAGCAGCATTTACACAAGCTAACATTTTTGTTATGTTGCCTGTTTCACGAGAAATTTAATTGGTGCTTATCTGAATCTCGTGACTGACTCCTCGAGGCACTCATATATAGTTTACGTACACGCACGTGTAGTTATATTTCCCTCACCAAACTGTATGTTAGCTGAATTGATCAACACGCCGCACGGCTGAACATTGAAGTTACAATGATGAAGTACTTACTGCAAATTACTGTACCAGTCTTTATGTAAGGCTCATAGTTTCTTAACGTCTTAACGAGAGCTGAGCGGTCTGTGGCTCAAATCGTAGTCCAGATAGATAGGTTCTTTTAATCTTCATAATCTACGAGAAGAGGTAGGGCTACAGCTGTTAATTCGAACCCATTACTGTATTTGATTATTATTTCCCGTATCTACAGGTACTGTTGGCTCATATTCTGCTTGACCTAGCTCGACAACTAATGCCGAGCTAACAGGACTCAGGAGAACGTCGCTTTAGTAACGAAATCTCAATTTAATCTTGGTCTTTCTCGACTACCGAGTTTTTGTTTAATATGGGACAGAGCGTGAAGACTCAAGCGAGAGCAAAAGGAACTAGTATCAAAGGTGTGAGAAGATAGAAGTAAGATCAACGGTAGCTGGCTTAAGATTGGATTCAGCCTAGCTGAATCTTGAATTCTCATTATACTCATATAGAATCAAATTCTCGTGTTGTTTGGAGCTGAAATATAAAACATGTCACGCCGGATGGGCAGGCCGTTCCGGGCCGGGACCCTCGATCTCTCGGTAAGTAGTAACGTGACTTTGGCCAGAGCCCAGATCTACCCTTACCCGTGTTCAACTCAATCTTCGCGAACTATATTAAAGCAATCAGTTAGGCAACCAAAGCCTATACAACCACAACTTAATTCTGGCGACACTGAGATAAAAATCATAATCGTCAATTGCCGATATACAATTTCATTCCAACTAGGAAGAGTTCTTCTGTGTAAAATACCTATAAACTTTTAAAATAGAATGGCGGATAGTTCAAAGTCAAGGTTCGCTCCTAAAACCAGTGTGAAGCTTGACCCTCCAAAAGACACCCTCTTTACTCTGGAGGAATTAACTCAGTACGATGGTAAGTTAACAATTCTCGACCTTTTTCCGTTGTGATATATGACCATGTTATCTGATCGCATATGGTTGAGGCTTACTGTAAATTGCTGGACTACTTCCTTTCGGTGGTAGAGCCAGGGATAACCTCGTCTGTATTATCTCCCCACTTGTTCTGTGTTCACATCTGGAAACAGCAGCAACGTCCTAGTCCTATGGATTCATTTTGTGCGATTGAGTCTATTACCCATTGTTCTCCATGGTAGGAATTGCTTCCTACTAGATCAGCCAAGATATGATTTTTGTTCAGCCCTAAGCTACTGCCGAAAAAATCGACGACAGTCGTTCTCGTTCTCGACGCTGTGACAGGCCTCGTTCCTCCCTCTTCCCTCCCACTTCGCGTATGGTGGTTGGGGGAGGGGAGAGGGGGCCGGGCCTCCGGCGGAAAAAACCCTCACTATGCTCGAGAAAGTATATCACGGTCAAATCCCGGAGCGAAGCAGCGAGCAATGGGTCTGTGGCTACGTTCGAACCGCCGGAGGCACATTGGGGGCGGGGGGAGGGAAACCACGTTACCAAATTTGCTCTACATTGGATGATTACTAACTTTTGAAGGTGTAAAAAATGAAAAGATCTATGTGGCAGTCAAAGGCACAGTTTTTGATGTGACTCGAAATAAAGCAAGTTATGGCCCAGAGAGTGGATACCATGTCTTTGCAGGAAAGGACGCCTCACGTGCATTGGCAAGAACTTCATTGGAACCTGATGATGTTAAACCTGAATATGAAGACCTCCCCACATCCGATCTTCAAGTTCTAGACGATTGGTATTCATTTTTTTCTCTGCGATATAACATTGTAGGACGAGTAGAGGGTCATGAGAATGGTGCTTCTATTTAACGTTAGCGATAAAGTAAGGAGGGAGAGTGTTGGTATCTAAAATAACTGAACAGATGTTCTTTCTCGGTTTATCATTGTTTATTATCATTATTCGTATTGTAGTCTTTAGTATTTGTTTTTGTGTAGTATGTGCTATAGCTATATTAATTATGCTGTTTATTGGTTGATAGTTTGGCAGTTAATGAGGTGCGGATTGCAGATTGGGCTCAGCTCTGGCTATTGTCTGGGGTGCATATCTAGAGCCCCCCTCCTCAGCCATAGCTCTCACTACACTCGAGAATCACGTATCAGGACAGTGACGGAACCCGAGCTGAGAAAGCACTGGGGTGTACGCCACAGCTGCCGAAGCCAGATACGTGGGTTGCGAAGAACCTGCCAGCCTACCTATATGAGGTGCATGATACAGATAGTAGACATGTTGGTGATCGCTAGATATGTCAGTGACAGTCAATGACAGTCATTTACGAATATAACATATAATGCTAAAGAGAATTTCTGGTGAAAAGTTAATTTCAAGTTGGTAATTAACTATCCCTAAAGGTAGGTTCGGAAACCCTTGTCAGAAGAATATAAGCAAACATTACCATCGGATCTAGTTTCTATTTTAAGATTAACCGAATCCCAGTATTTTGTAAGGTTCAGATTGGATTCCTAGTGGCTATTTCATGCTTAGGATGAACGCCCCAAAAATTAAAAGACTCTACTCTGGATCCAATTGACCGTAGACGTCAATCAAAACATGGTTCGTGTTTGGAAAGTTACTGTATATTATTCGTTCTATGATTCTTGTGACGAATTGGGGATGCTTGTTTGGAATGATTTGCAACTTACATGTGATTCATATCGCACGGACAAGAAAAAAATCTTGTTCTTATTGCTATTCACAATGTTAAAAGGCTTGGTACAATCATGTATCGTGGTGTGGAAATAATGAAGATTATATGTTCGCCGAAATTCATAATCCTGAATATGACCCTAATAACTCTAATCCAGATAGCTGACTGAAAACAAATTTCTCTGCTCGTTACATTTATGAAAAGCTTCTGAAGAATATCTGTGACGCATATTGTCCTCGAATTCCTTACCACCACTATGGTTCACCCTGGGGGTGGGAAAACAAGTAATTCATGGATACTCACTCTTGCAGTGAATGGATGGCTGATTGCCTTACCAGGAATATTAGGAATAGGAATAATATAAACTTCTCTGAGTTTGGTATGAAATTATATCTAAATATGAAGACTAAAAAGGAGTTTGTTAGACGAGAAGGACAGATACACACAGTTCAAAATTAGGGATGACCATCAAAATGCACCTAAAGATCAATCATCAGCTGTTTACCTATAATTTTATCCATGGAAAACCATGTTTATCCAACTCAATTGCTTCAAACGGAGGCTATCAGTTATGCTTACCGATCCTGGAGAAGATTATATGGGAAATATAATTGTGGAGGGATCTTAGACGATTTGTGACTCGCTTGCCGATTATTATCTTCGACCAAAGGCTGATCAAAGGCTGTGTTGCCCCTGTTTCTGTAGATATGTTGCATAGAATAGAAGGTTCGTCAGTCCGAGTTCACTGATGTTGAACTATTATTGAATTGTGGGATCTATTTTTACATTAGAAGCTATTCAGGTAAATTAGTTCTTATTGGTTATGCTTTAGATTGACAATTAATATGTCAAAAACTGTTACTGTTGTTTTAGAATCTAATATTCAAACAATGTTCTCACTTCCTCCTTATATTAGCCTTCGATTCAAAAAATTCACTCCATTTTAATTACCCTCGTTACAAAGCGCAGGAAACAGATCCTATTTTTGACATATATGACATCTTCCCCCAATATTATAAGTACTCAAAATTGAGTAGATAAGATATACCATCAGCCAATCCACATATATTTTACTTGCCAAAGATTGAAACAAGGAGCCCGAAGGCTCAGGACTACTGGACTTCTAGTTGAGAGATTATTGGATAACTCTGAATCTTCACAATATTCTAATATTATTTATTATATTTGCCAGACTTATTATCAAGGATGACACAATTCTGACTACAACGTCCAACTGGCCTAGACCACTGAAATATTTCGATCTTGGAAACCTATATCCCTACGGTTTGCGGCCCCATCTTTGATTTAGAATACGACGAAGTCAAATTCTGTGACAATAGTGTAGATTTTGAGCCGAATATCGAGCAAAATATTGTTGCCAAAATTTCTACGGAAGACCAGTTAAATTTTTATTAGAGGAGAGCACATAATTCAAACAGGAATGTGTGGTATTCCCAATACTGGATATGCAGTTTGAGATAAGATAAGATAAGATAAGATAGCGGTTGGGGTATATACTACATGTGGAAATATAACCCCTACCCTACTGTGTCGATTGATCTGATAGTATATATATATAACCGATGATTCACTGGAAGATTTCCACATATAGATCTAGACTCGCAAAATCACAAAGTGGCTAAATTAAGAACTAATAAAAATAATAATCAGTAATAGACCCCTGCTCTAATTTGCTCGCTGGCAGCTTTGGTTCTCTACGTCCAACCCTGAAAAAGCAGCGAGCAGCTGTCCTCCCTGGAAAAGATAGAGTGTCCGCCAGAGATAGGCTATAAATAGAATTTGATATTGACTATGAGCGTTCCGGGGTAAAACCCCAGCCGCTGGAAACACCTATCGAAGTTATTGTCGAACTTCCTCAGAGCATAAACCACCTTTTCTTTTCAAGAAAATAAATCTTATTATTCTACACTTTCATATATATGAACACACCATACATACTGTTTTAGGCAGTTTTTTTCTTGTCTGGATTTTCATATGTTGAAATACTAGCACGCTTTACTTTTTCAAGTGAGATCTAGTATATCCAATCTGAAGTGGCCATTGTACCTCTACCCCATATTTGGATGCTAGTTCAAGCACAAAACTTGGGTTATGAGAAAATGGACGACCGACAGTAACAACATCAATTTTATGAGAGAAGATTTCATCGATAATTTCAGGATTATGTACAGCTCCAACTGAAGATACTAACAATTTAGGTACGTTTTCCTTAATTTTATAGGCATAAGGTGCCTGGAATCCAGGACCATATTTAATCTTACCATCATTTGTATTACCACCAGTAGAAACATCAACTAAATCAACACCAAGGGGTTGAAGAATTTTGAGTAACTCAACCGAATCGCCTATAGTCCAACCCTCATTCTTATATTCAAGCCTATCAGTAGCAGATATACGAACAAACAATAAGACATTTTCCGGGATAACAGATTTAACTGCTTCAACGATTTCGGCACAGAATTTGATGCGGTTTTGAAAAGATCCACCATATTCATCAGTACGACGATTTGTAACCGGAGAAAGAAATCCATTGATTAAATAACCATGAGCAGCATGAACCTCAATCACATCGACTCCTGCCTTAACAGCTCTTACAGCAGCATCTTGGAATTTTTGAATAATTTCCTTAATTTCAGGTATGGTCAGTTCTCTAGGATCAGCATTCTTTTCAGAGAATTTGCCATGAGACGGTGCTACAGCCTCATAACCACCTTCTCTCTCAGGAACAAAACAAGCAGCATGCAACCAAGGGGAAGCAGTGGATGCCAATCTACCAGCATGAGCTAACTGAACGCCAATCTTTTGATTCTGACTATGAACAAAGTCTACAACTCTTTTGTAAGGAGCAATATGTTCATCTTTCCAAAGTCCTGCATCGTAAGGTGTAATTCTTCCTTCCGGTGAAACAGCAGTGGCTTCAATAACTGAAAGGGCTGCACCACGAACAGCATATGAGCCAATGGTAACCAAAGTCCAATCAGTGATAAATCCATCTTCATAAGAATATTGACACATAGGAGAGACAAAAATTCGATTTTGAAATTCTATACCTCTAATAGTTAAAGGTTCAAAAGCTCTAGGTGTTTTCTCACCATCAGGAACATCCAATAGAGTTCCAGCTGGAATTTCTTGTTTCGGGGTCCAAAATGGAGTAGCTAAAAAAATGTTAGAGGAACCTGAAAACATTCATATTCTTAGACCGCGAAAGTAGGCTCCAGCCGGCTGGCTCTGTCCAGGCATATTATTCGAATAATCATACTTACCTTCAGATCCCTTTACAATGGTACTAATATAAGGCATTTCGAGAGTGATCTCTGTGGACTGTTAATTATTCAAATTGTGATTTTCAAAAAAATGAAAGAGACTTGTTTATTCAAGAAGAATATTTCCTGCCAATATACATACAGACATAGAAATATATAAATACATTCGTTTCAAATTTAACTTTCAATTTATCATTAACCCATTGTCTGTCTCTAAAAGCATTTTTATTTTTATTTTTGGACTGTAGTAGTTAGGAGATAGAGCAAGTTAACTATAACAAGTCTAGGGGGAAAATACAGCGGGTCTAGAATTATAATTATGAGGGGCGAAGGGCTACTTTAACTGTAAGCCATACTCGCCTACCGAATGATAAGATGAACAAGGAATTAGTATATGTGTTACAAGCTAGTTAAACTGCCGGAGGGTAGGGGGTACCGGGTCTATTAATCCAGCTGCAAATCGGTAAATCGATATTTGCCAAACCCCACTTCAATCTGTCAGTTCTGGACGGTTCCTATTTGAGACCTAGAAGGACAAACTTAGTACAATAATTTAATCCAATTAGAGAAATAACAGAACTGAGGTAAGATTAGACGAATGTATAACTAGGTGAAAGGAGAAAACAAACTTTATGAATTAGTTATTTTTCCGTTAAAAGCGGCGAAGCAAGGCAGACTTGTTCAATTCATAATGATGGCCGCTGTACCCCGTACATTACAGAATGCAATGTTGTGGCCTAGAACATCCAAAACAGGGACTAACAAACGTCACTGTAATGCATGCATTGCTGGCTCGGCTTTTTTAAGTTAACTTAACACTAGAGGGGTTCACTGCCAAAAATTAGCGTAGGTTTCCTACGTTGGGACACCCCAAATAGGTATAGGTATTGTATAGTCTGGGAGACCTGCCAGAATGTTGATTATGATTGTAACGGAACTGATCACATATTTCTGCAGCCGCACAGAATGCGGCTGTGGATAGAAATCGCGTAAAATCATCCCAGACTTCTAAAAGTTATAAATTTATGAAATCTTTAGTGACATTCTCCACGTAGAGGAGGAATAGAAGAATGAATCTCCGCTCACGACAGCGTATACCTATTTGGGTAATCCCAACTTAGGAAACCTACTCTAATTTTGGCAGTGAACCCCTCTACTGTAGTTAAACAACCTAACATTTAACCGTTAAGTTAACTTAAACCTTTATTGCATGTAAACACTTACAAGTTACATGCAGATAACGTTAATAATAATAATAATAGTAATAATAACAGATAACGTTAAGTTATGTGTAAATTCGGTTGACTGCTCAGCATTTATGCTCATATCAAAACTTACAATTATTGTAACGTTGTTTATTATAACGCTATTGCTATTGATTTATCGCCCTTTGTTGAAATAAGTGAACACGTGATGCTCATTTCCACTGAGAATATTATAATTGAAACACCATATTAATGTTAATATTGTCATTAATATATAATGCTAATATTGACATTAATATCTAATACTATTATTGACATTAATGTCTAATGTTAATATTGATATTAATGTCTGATGCTAAAAGACAAACTATGGTCTACCCAAGGTTGGTGGAGTTAGCTACTCCAAATCTCTAATATATATATAGAGAGGTGAATCCCTCTTTAAACTGAGGAGTACCGGGGCTGTATACAAGAAAACCAATCTTGACTTTAAGCACTAATAGTTACTACTGAAGTTTATAACACCTGAAGTTATCTGTTATTCGTCCACTGATTGTTAGCACCATATATTAATAATATTATATTTTATTTGTTTTATATTCTAGTATCGGAGCCTATAAGTTGTCAATTTCAACACCCTTGTTTTATCTAATGAACTTTCAATGTGATTACAACCGTAGCCTATATAGCCTATGAGAATTATTTAGTAACTTACTTAAATAGATAAACGGCAACTCTAGAGAGGAAATATGCTGAAATTAACAGAGACCGGTATCGGTAGATCGTCTTGCAATAGGGTATGATTAAATGATTCTTGCTTTTTATCTTCACTATATACCGTACATAAATCCGTCTAAAGACTAAAATATTTTACATTCATAAGAAAGTAGAACCTCTAAACTTCGTGGATATTAATTTTCTATGAGTGAGATATGGAACGGTAGGCTGGTGTTAGAGCTGTGCATTTCCTGTAAACGCGTAGTCGTTAACTTTAAGTTAACTAGCTAGAGCTAGCTGCTACCGCATGCATTACCCTACTCTACCATCTAATTAATTCAATTCCGAACACGCGTTGTGTCGTTTCGCGTCTTTCGTTTCTACTCTCCTCCATCTACAGGACCAGGACGCGGACGTGTGAAACCACCAACCCGTGTTTCTTTGTGTTATTTTTATTTTTATTTTTATATGGGAGAGAGTATAAACAATTAGACAAATAATTGATTAGAAACTTGATTTCTTGATTTCTTGCTTGATTGATTTGATGGTTTTATCTGTTTCTGTTCCTACTTAAACGTGTACTTGTTTTGTCTAATATCTCACTGTTGTTCTGTTCTGTTCTGTTCTGTTATATCTATCACTATGGGTCGTCTTAAGAGCATCGAGCTCTTTAATTTCAAGTCTTATCGAGATATTCAGGTAGTTGAACTTGGGGATGCCTACTTTACATCAATTATTGGTCCAAATGGATCGGGAAAAAGTAATATGATGGATGCAATATCTTTTGTTTTAGGAATTGACTCACAGCAATTACGTAGTAAACGACTAGATGAGTTGGTTTATCGTGGTCGTATTATGAGAACTGATAACGAAGACGATGATGAGGAGGAACGTGAAACCCCACCAAGTTCAAGTTCAGGATCCCCACCCCCTGACCCGAAGTCTTGTTATGTAAAATTAATTTATGAAAAATCAAATGGTCAGATTATGGAGCTCAAACGAATGTGAGTGTTATATAACTAGAGAAAGATTCTCGTGCAGTGCCGGAGGCAAATGGGGGTCAAAATAGTTCTTTAACTAACTATCTTTAGGGTGAGAGGAACCGCATCAGCAGCAGTCACAAGAGCATCTGGGAAATCAGAATCAAATACAGGTACCAGCGAATACTATATTGACAATCAGAGAGTAAATTTAAAGGAATATCGTGAAAGTTTGGCTGAAGAGAATATTATTATAAAAGCGAAGAATTTCTTGGTTTTCCAAGGTGATGTTGAAAAGATTGCTTTGATGAAACCATCCGAATTGGCGAATTTAATTGAGCAAGTTTCAGGATCCATCGAATATAAAGTAGAATATGACCGTCTACAGAAAGAGCTAAGTTTAAAAGGTAAACAAGCTACTGATGCTTATGGTAAGAGACGAGAACTTAATTCAGAAGTCAAACAGTACAAAGAACAACAAAAGGAACGGGAAAATTATGAGCAGAAGTCTAAGGAAAGAGATGAATTGAAAATAGCTCTATTATTATGGAAATTATATCATATAGAAGAGAATATTGCTAAGAAAAGGCAAGCAATGACCGAATGTGATAATGATATAGAAGATAAAATGAATGCTCTTAGTGAAGCAGAAGAATTTTTAGCAGACGCTAATGCTGGTTATGCTGAATCAAGTAATCAATTTCGAAACCTTGAAAGACGTTATAATCAACATGTTAAAAGTATCGATTCAAGAAGAAATGACTTACTACCTATTACGGAGAAAATAAAGCTCAAAGAGGGTCAAATTACTAAAGCTCAAAAGCATCTCGATGGTATTCTAGCTGATTTGGAACGCCAGACACGTGAGGTAGAAAATGTTAAAAGAGATATTTCCGTTGTGGATAAAGCTCAGGCCAAATTTGACGAAGAATCACGGAAGGCGGCTGCTGATTTAGCTGGGTTACGAAATGTATCTGATGAAGATGTTAAAGAATATGAAAGATTGAAGTCTGAATACAATCATAAGACGATTGCTGAGCAGTCTCGATTAGAGACTATTCTACGTAATAAGAGAACAAGTTCAGATAAATTGGCAAGTTTGACCGGTAAACGTGAAGAGAATAAGGTGAAGATTGAAATTTTACAGCGCGAAATTGGAGAATTGGAAGTTTCATTAGAACGATTATCTGTGTCAATCAATGACGATAATGAAAATTTGACTTCTCAAAAATTGGAATTGGAAAAAATTTCATCAGAGAAGAATGATCGACAAAAAAAAATTCAGGATTTAAATAGTCAATTGTTTAATGTTGCATCACAGCTTATTGAGCTTGATAGTGGTCGACGAGAATCTGAAAAAGTAACGAGACTAAAGGAAGATACGGATACTTTAAAACGTTTATTTCCCGGTGTAAAAGGGCTCATCAGTGATCTTCTACAGCCAAAGGAAAAACGATATGATACTGCTGTTTCGACCGTTCTGGGAAGAAACTTCGATGCTATTGTGGTAGATTCTCAAAAGACCGGTGAAGTTTGTATAAAATATTTGAAAGAACAGCGTAAGGGTGTTGCTTCATTTATCCCACTAGACACTATTGTTATAACACCGGTTAAAAGTTCGATGCGCACTCTGGGACCGAAAGTGAGATTAGCAATAGATACTGTTAGCTATAAGCCTGAAATTGAAAGAGCTGTTCAATTTGTATGCAACAACTCACTTATTTGTGACAATTTGGATAAAGCAAAGGAAATGCGTTGGCAACGTAAGATACCGGCAATGATGGTTTGTCTTGATGGCTCGATTATTCATAAGTCTAATATGATTTCTGGAGGTACAGCTGACACTCGAAATGCTCAACGATGGAAACAGAATGATGTAACTTCTATGCAGAAGCTTAAAGATAAGATTACTGCAGATCTTAAGTCCATTACCAATAAGGGTCATGAATATTCGATATTAGAAGAGGGCCTTGTGACTGCTATTAGCGGTCTTGAAATGAAACTCCAAGGATCGCGAGAGAGACTTAACTCTCAACAGATTTCATTGCAGAGTCGGAAGTCTGAATTAAAACATTTGACCAACACTATCAATAAGGAATTTTCGCCGCAGATTGCCGAAGTTGAGGCAGCGATAAAAGAATTTAATACTGAAATCAATAAAATCGAATCAAAAGTTTCTAAAACCCGCCAGAATATCTTTGATCAGTTCTGTGCTAAAATTGGTCTGGAAGATATTAGAGAATACGAGACTGCACAAAGCACTCATCTGGAACAGGTCAATAAGAAACGGTTAGAATTCAATAATCAGCGAAATCGATTACAGAATAGACTAAGCTTTGAAGAGGATCGAGCTTCTCAAGTAACAAAGCGTGTTGATGTTATGCGTAAAGAAATTGATCGAAATATTGCTGGAGTTAAACAGTTAACTAGTGAGCGAGATAATATCACTAATGATATTTCTCATCTTGAGGAAAAAAGAGTAGTAGAAAAGAATAAATTAGATGAAGCTAAGACTACCATGGAGGGCCGTAAGTCGACAGCAGACGATCTTCACAAACAAGTTAACGAGTGTAAGCAGAAATTGACTCGTGCTCAGAAGAAGCAAATTACTCTGGAGGAGGATATATCGCGAGATACTTCTAAGCGTTTGGAAATTTTAAGTGACTGCAAAATTAGTGGACAACCGATTCCGTTATTAGAAGGATCGCTAGATTTGTTGCCATTGAAGGAAGGTTTTGACAATATTGATGCTGACGGTGATGTGCCGATGGAGGAAGAAGACGCTGACGAGTTTGGTGGTAACAATGCTCAGAATGGTTCCCAGGTATCAGCATCATCTGTATATGGTATTATTGTTGACTATAGTCTTCTTAATGACAGGTACAAAAAGAATAACGATTCTAGTATAGAGGATGAAATCGAAAAGGAAATTTATAGCTTAACTTCATTATTGGATAGTACGATGGTAAATACCCATGCAGGAGATCACCTTGATGAAGCCGAAAATCGTTTCAGCACGGCAGCTAAAGAATATGATACGGCTCATTCAGACCTCCGAGAATTGAAAAAGCAGTTTGCAGATATCAGAGAGAAACGTTCTAGTACCTTCAAGAAGGCCTTTGATACGATATCTAGAAGTATTGATGGCATATATAAAGAGCTTACTAGAAACAGGAACTTTCCCACAGGAGGTAGTGCCAATCTTTATCATGAAAATGGAGGCAATAGTGACTTTACTAATGGAATCATATATAATGTGCAACCACCAATGAAACAATTCTGTGAGATTGAACAACTTTCAGGTGGTGAAAAAACCATGGCTGCTTTGGCCCTGCTCTTTGCTATTCATCGATTCCAACCGTCTCCATTCTTTATTCTCGACGAGATTGATGCTGCTTTGGATAATAATAACATTGCTAGCATTGGAAGATACATTAAGCATAATGCGAAGGAGAATTTCCAATTCATTGTAATTAGCTTGAAGAATGGTTTATTTGAGAAGTCGGATTCATTAGTTGGTATATATCGTGATCAAGATGTTAATAGTTCTAAAGCTTTAACTCTAGATCTTCGTCAATTTGATAGTCAGAGGAAGGAAGTCGATACGAATAATACCACTGTTTAAATTCAAACTAATTCTATTGTTTTTTTATATATAATATTAATATCCTCTATTTCCCCCATTTTTATAGTCTTGCTCGGTGTTGGTTGAGCTTTCGCTTCAGATCATACCTGCAGGATCCTTCGTCACTATGTTCTGGGATGAATCTTCTTCTCCAAGCGAACAACAGTGAAAGGTCGAAGAATATCCCATTGGCCCACCGGTGCTAAGTATTCTGATACAGGTTTATATCCTCTTCTTTGGTAATATAAATCATTGCCAACATCGCGAATGCATTCAGCTATGATGACCGCCGGCTTGGAAATTGAAGAAGACAGATTCTCTTCAACAACCCTTAATAATCTTGCTCCAATCCCAGTACCCCAAACATCAGGATCTACAGAAACCAAACGTAAGAAGTAGTAATCTATAGGTTGAGATTCTAGATGTGTTTGGCTATTTTCATCCAGCTGTTCTTGCACTAGCCCAGTAACAGCCAGAATAGCAGCCGATTTCGGAAGACTAACTGAATCAGTCACTTCAAGTCCAGTTGCAGGAGTTGAGCTTAAGGAAGTAGCTTTATCTTCAATAGTAGTATAAACAGTGAAAAGAGAACCATTACCAATTTCACGCACCAGTTGCTGACTATCTCCTAGTCTAGCAAAATCTTTTCCAAATAACAAATCACTCGATATAGCTTTTGATACGAAGGCTTTATTGATCATTTCGACATATCGATCGAGGATGTCCGGGGATATAGGGGATAGACTTGGTTTAGTAATTATAACATTCATTGCAGAAAAGTCTAATCATTACAATTTGTTCCACTGGAAAGGAAAGTTGCTTCTGAGTGTAACCCAAGGTTCAGGCTTGTTTAAACGAGTATATAATTTTGTGGAGGGAGTCTATCCGGATTCTTAGTAATCTGCATGAGTCAGTCCTATGCAGTTGTGCAGACTTTATTCGGTTAAGTTATTTAACTCAAATTACTCAATCAGAAAACGGTGATCGGTGCACAGACGTCGTGCATAACCTTTAAGTTGTTAAAGTTATTATTCGTACATAACCTATAAGTTAAAGTTATTCAGAACATTTTGAGACTGATGGTCAGATATGCCGGCCGGGGTCGAGATCTATTTCGTTCATTTTTTTTTTTTAGATATCTACTTTCTTCTGGAAAATGGATATTAGTAAAGACGATCCTGAATTGTTTTCATTCCGACTCATTCGTCAGGAGTTTAAGCTGCCCCAGAAACCTCCCTCTGTTCCGTGTGGGAGACGAAACCTCTCGCAACACTGGAGAATCAGCTGAGGGTCTGGTCGTTGTGAATTTTCTGGGAGCTTCCCTGCTGCCTGTTGGAGAGGTATATCAGATTGTTATGGATTTTATGAAGAGGGCTGAATGGAAAAGAGACAACATCGTGTCTGATTGCATTCTTTTGAAATCTAAACCGTCAAACCACTACGTTAATGAAGAATATAGAGGCTCTACCATTCGCTGGACCCTACTAGGAATATTGCGCTGACCCTGTTCTTTTGCTGCTAGATTTACTTACTTGTTAGATGAAAGGATAGTTTTAACATAAGAGGTGGGTAGGCGTAAACTATTCTTTCAATTCATTTACTGTTGATGCTAGAAGAGAAGTAGTAGGTAATACATTTAATTTTAGCTATGTTAGAGTAAGGTTCTAATCTCTAAGACATTTTTGCAGGATAGATCTTCTTTTTCAGGCGTACAATAGCCAGAGGTAGAAGGCTATTCCATTTTCCCCCCGGCACCTCATAATCTGTTACTTTTTCATACCGTCTTTTCTGGTAAAATACATCAAAACCAGCTACCTTGGCACATTCAGCCACGATAATTGCCGGTTTGGTTATTGAAGAAGCAAGATGCTCTTCTACAGAGCTTAACATTTTTGTGCCGATTCCAATACCCCAAACATCAGGATCTACAGAAACAAGCCGCAACGTATAGAAATCTGTATGTTGGGATTCTTTCTATGTTTGTACCTAGGCGGCAAACCCCAGAATGGTTCCTGATGCTGGAGCAGTGATTAAATCTGAGACTTCAACTAGTAGTTGAGAGACTTTTAGTAGTATAAAAAGTGAAAAGCAAACTGGATTCAACATTTTCCAGAAGATCCCGACTATCACGAAGTCTTCTCTAATCATCTCTGAAGAGTGAATCGGCTTTTCATTGTTACTGCGATGAAGGATTTATTGATTATTTGCACATATCGGTCAAGGACTTCCGATAATATTTTAGATTGGCTTGCTTTAACTATTATACCATTATGTGAAATTCTGATTTTTAATTTCGCCAAACATCAGGAAGGAATAAACAAAGATGAAGCTAGCTTTATATAGAAATTTTGTATTTCCATCTGTAACGGATTATTGGATATAGTGCCGGATTTACACCGGCCGATCTCAGTCATTATGACTCGACCTACGCGGGCTAATATTAGTAACTATACATTTTTTTGATCACTTTCCGTTGTCGTTATTCTTTCCGGTCCCCTATCTTCAAATCGTCCTGGTTAGTTATTGGGTTTTCAGTTCCCTTATCTCCAAGTCCTCCTCGTTTATCAAACCAAGTTCGCGAAATTGGTGTTTGCTTTGTGTTACACAAATTTTTCTTAGCTTTTTTGGGGCGGTTCTGTAGGTCTCTGCAATAAATGAAAACTGTCGCTCCTTTTTATTTTGTATTTATTTCGTATATTCCGGTTAATCACTTATAGAATTACCCCAGTCCTCTCGAGAGCTTAGACCCCTAACCTCTCCCATGGTCGTAAAATATTGGTGCGAGCTGACGGGAACTTGGACCCGGGGCTCCTCCTTCACGGCCATCAGAGGCGGCTGCCAATGGGGGAGTTTCAGCGGTGACCATGTATGACTTACCTTAGAGCCCGGTGGGCCCAATACGTTGCCTCAGGACCTATAACTCTGACCTACTAATAAGTTAAGATTCGTAGCTAAAATAAAGCTAAAAAAGAGTTAGTACAGTACAGGGTTTACCAAGGGGTTTCGCTAACCCTTTGGTTCTGATTAACATATCGGATCGAGATTAGAACAAAAACAAACACAGAGTAGCACACAGCACAGGGACTCGGAGCCTCCAGTGGCAATTAGAGGGGGGGGAGAGAGGCAGGAAATCGGTCAAAAGCTAAAACTGCGGACTTGAGGCGGTGTTTCGACTTAAATTAGATACTTCAGAACTTAAATTAAATACATTTACAGTACATATACTATGCATTAACCTATGATGCGACCTTGACTCTTAACGTTATTAAAACATAACTTTGAAAACATTACAAGAAGTGATAATCAGATTCGGTGAGAAGAAGCTACTTCGGATTTTCCTTTATCGATTAGCATGTGAAAATCAGCATCTCAGCCTTCAGTTATTGCCTTATGCGAGCTTACATAAGAAACTGCATGTCTTTACATAAACACTATTATTTTGATCGCTCTTTCAGTATGAATTTTGCTCATATTCTTTCCCTGCATCTTATTCATTTCTTACTTAGATAATGCTTTTCTTCGGAGATCTTTTCTGGCCTATATTCTTATGTTATTTTGTTGTATAGATTAGCCGAGGCTGATATTGATCGATGATCAGAGAATTGTCCAAGTTACAGTATAAAACAAAAATCTAGAAAAAAGATAACTTGATAGCCGAGGTTGAACCTAATTACAAGATCAAAGTCACTTATCGAGCAGTAGTAATCAGTTATACTGTAGTAAATGGATAGGTTTCTAGATCGCACTCGGTCAAAAAAGCAGTAGGCCGATGGTCACCAATTTCTGAAGTGAGAATCAAGAGGTGAAAAAAATTATTTTCATATATAATAATGTAAGTTGTGAATATAATTTCACTCACTCATTTGAGACGACTCAGACGACTTGGATCTCCTAAGTGCCTATTTCATTATGTCGTATGCTCCTCCTGCAACTTCCCGCGTATATGAGATTTCCCCTCAGCTAGACAAATATATTGACAGAATGAGAGAGCGGGTTACTGTATAACTAATGTAGGACAGTAGGCAGAGTTGGTGGCATCCCCACGGGGAAGACTGAATAACTACATACAGATGTATACGTACCATTAATGGAATATTATATTAACCTTACCCACAGGGACTGTTATCAGCTGAGCTGCCTACAGAATTGCGTTGAAATATGCAGGCACGTACCGTGACGTGTGTGCGCGCAGGCGCGCGGCCCTCTAAAATTGTTACCCTCCTTAATTAAGTCAGATCTTTCGACGCGGTCTTTCCTCTGTGCTGCTTCTTTGGTTATGTAACAGAGCGGTGTTACGTTCACAGTCAACGTTATTAGGGTTCAACGCCGTCAACCTCGGTTGGAAAGGAAATCTCTCTGAGTCAAGAGACCCCACACATTTTAAACTTCAATACCAAAATATAAATATATGAATTTAGCCCTCTGCTGTCCTTGATCTGAAACTTCCATTTCTATTTTTTTTGTAAAGATTATATATCATCAAAACTAGCATAGCTTTTTTGCAGGTTTGTATTATCATTCATCATGTCTCTTGCTGATAGTATGTATAAGTTATAGGTCCTCGTTTGTCCTCGTTTGAGAGTGTTTATCTTCATAAACGACAGATTCTGTTATCTTTGTTTCTCAAAGCCTGTGCAATCTGGCCGTTGAATTGAGGGATTATGGAATCGTTCTTTATCCTCTAGTATTATCTCTACTTCTATGAGTCATAGCTGTGGTTGGAGAGGGTGAGCAGCTATGGTTTTATTGGGAAGCAGTTTAATTGGAGTCAAAAATGCGACCATTTCGCTATCTCTTATTCACAGTGTTGTTGCCTGGATTTTTTAATCGATCCGATTATACATCAGACCTATTTATTATTTGGTTCACTATCTATATAGTACAAGATCTGGAGGAATGGGTCGTCTCTTTTTTTTACTTTGGTACATTTTTTGTAACTAACTTATTTTTAGGTGCCTTCCCTTCTTCTAAAATCTTTGATATTATCAAGAATATCCTTGATGCTGATTCTGTTCTTAAAGCAAAATCTATCAAACAAACAAATGCTGTGATCCAATTCACTCTTAAGAATAAAGAAGGCAAAACCGAATCTTGGACTCTCGATTTGAAAGATAAGGGTACTGCTGGGAAAGGCGCTCCTACCAAAGCTGATATTGTTCTTATTCTTTCTGACGAGAATTTCGGCCAGCTTGTTGAAGGCAAGGCAAACGCTCAAAAGCTTTTCATGAGTGGTAAACTTAAAGTGAGGGGAAATGTTATGAAAGCTGCTTCTGTTGAAGGTGTTCTTAAAACTGCCCGTTCCAAGGCCAAGCTCTAAATGTTTCGTTCCGTTAAATTTTCTGTAGTATTCTGTTAATACAATATTGTAATTAAAGGTCATGTCTATTTACCATGTCTCGCATGAATTGGGGATGTCCAGAGCAGTAGGTCTCACAACGCTCACTCGAAGTTGATCCTATCTTCACATCCGACGGCTGAGCTCTGCCTCTTGCCAAATACAAATACGCCTTCACCGAGACACCTGGATGACGGACAAAGCAACGGACCAGACTCACCAGGGCCCATCCATTTCTTCGAATCAGCTGGAGTCAAAGTCTGTGAACCACGGGTTTTTAGCTCTGAGTACGGCGTAGCGAGAGCGATGGGTCCGGGTTGCAACAATCGGTCGGATGCGTTAGGTCGACTTCGAAGTTGCTAAACTAGAGACTCTCAAGGATTCTGGTTGGCGGGCGCTAACGAGGAGCACCTTAATCCTGCATGATGAGAATCGTCTTGAGTAGTTGGCGATTATGATCCGCTTAAATCGGCGGTTCAGCCGATTGCATGCGTTGGGATGCAATGACAAAACAACAATGACGGTCGTTTCCCGAGGGATCAACAGAGAATAGGTAACTTTTTGCACAGGAGTTGAAATAATGAACAAGCATCTAACATAATTATATTCGGTCATATCTATATTTTTGTATGATACTGTTAGTTGTCTATTTCTGATTAAATCCTGTTCTGCAGATAAATATATATATGATCATTTCTGCTATAGTTACATACAAATCAATTACAATGATTATTAACTTTTCGGTTCAATATCAAAAATTAAAATGGGTTCACATAGTGTGAATACCAATGGTGTTCAAAGCAGTAGCTGAACTTTGTAAAATAGGTGCCATTAATTAAATCATATGCTTGCTCGTTAGGTATGTGATGGGTGAAAAAATTGTATCTGGACGAGGCAAAAAAACAACCTTCAATTCACTTGAGGTAACAGATAACGACATTATTCGATTCAATCAAATAAACAGAGTTCTGGAGGATTCTCCACAGCTGGGAAGTTCGCATTATTCTCTGTCAGAGGCCATCCCTCATAATATATTGTCTCACTTACCTCATTAACTGCTACGATGAAGTTCAGCTAATATTTTGGTAAATCGACTATGAACTTCTATGAATAGTTCCTATTAAGTTAGAAAGCATGCTCTTTGACTGACTGAATTTCTCATATTCTTGTTAAAGAAGTTTCTCTCTCTACTTGAGACTTATCGAATTTAGACCATTTGCCACTTTACTTACTTCATCGTTTACAATAGTCGTCAGACTTTTTTCATGTTGTTTATGGTCTCTCATACGGAGATAACGTTCAGGCCCATCGGAAAATGCAGCTACTATTTGTCGGCGTGATTGTATCACCGCACGCTTTTGAATGGATTTAGCAATATACTCAATTTGAGGAGCTATGATATCCCAAGATTGTACTAAAAGAGTCTCATTTTCACATACGCAGCCTATTCCATATCTTCTGACATGACCTCGTGAAGAATCATCATGTACAGAAAAGACAAGAACAAGTGCACTGCCAATTGAGGCGTCCGAGAACATCATTGGAGTACTATCATTGAAAGTATGTTCTGAAGATAACATTCTCAAACAAGTCTGACGAATGGCAGTATATCTTTGTTGTGATGCTGGATAATGAGATGATATGGTAATTAATGTGTTTGTTCCATCATTAGTTTTGATCTCTGTTTTGACACAAGATGCAGTATCACCAACTCCACCATTATTACTTGAGCTTCCTCTTCCTGCACCAACTGTTGAGGTGGAAGTGGTAGGCGTGGATGATGCTGATAATGAGGGAATTTTAAATTCACATGATAAACATGTTGAAGGTTGTATTCTTGATGATGATGCAGTAGAATTATATTTGATCTCCGCTTTGGCATGAGCTGGAGATAATGCCTGGGTACACATAATCGACGTTGGTCCGTGAGATTCACAAAAATGACCCAAACATATCTAATTATGTTAGCACGATCATAGCAATACACCTTAATCAATTGCTTCCAGCAAAATGTCAAAGCTCCCCCTGCCTCGAACACCGTTTTGCCTCCAGCGGCTGAGGCCGTAGCTCTCATTGCGCTCAAGAGGTTGGACAGGGCAGTCACAGAACCCGAGTCTAACTTCTGAAAGGCAAACAAAGATTTACGACAGCCACAACCGGCAGACAGCCTTACGAGCGAAACGAGAGCCATGACGTCTGAGCTTACATCCCAGTGCCGGACGGAAAATGAGAGGCACCGCTATGAGCCCTTATAGCCAATAAACAAGTGGAAGACGAAAACTCACCATAGAATTCATTTCAACCGAAAACCTTCTTGGCTTCGGATTGTCAATACGAACAAATTCGTTTATTATTAGGAATGTTCTTATGATTTGTTAAAGTTCTGAATAAATAACCGCCCCCAAAATGCCGGATTAATGAACGGCCAGAATAATATCTCAGCAATTGAAATGGATATAGAAACACATTAGGAAACAGAGAACAATGACTTGATCACCAGCAGCTCTATACATCAAACCAAAGGCAATACGATATAAATATATATATATATATATTAATGTTAACCAAAATGTTCCAAAAAAACGAATGTATAAATCAGGTTAACTTGTGGTGGTCCGTTGTTATAAAATGTTATATTTATAAAATGCCCTTAGTCAATCAAATCAAGTCAATAAAATACAAAAACAATCGGCAAAAACATACGCACATAATATGCACGATACATTAAAAATAATATCCCCATTCAACGTTTTTGTTCTTAACATATGAAATTGACCGTTAAAAGGGTTATTAATTGGCTGTGAAAAAGTCTTAGCATTTATGCAGATCGCGTTTAATAGTTAGAGATGCGATTTGTTAACATAGTTAGTTACATAATAAACATACAGTACGCAGGAATTTATTATGTAATATATTACATAATAAAAATCTGTTTATTTATGACACATTATCGTGAAATACGTATGTACAGTTAAATAAGCAAAATAATTGGTGACCGAACTAAGAAAATAACTAACAGAGGAAGTCTGAAATAAGTAAAGTTAGCTTAAATGTAACATGTTAACTTTAAACGTATCAATTGACAGTTTGCCTAATCTGATGATTTAAATTGATTTTGATCGCCATTCCTAGAAAATAATAGCCTGTAACAGATTGATTTGACCCATATTCATTATCGATCATATCGGGAATCTCGATCTCGATTTGCTCGATTTGCTCGATTTGCTCGATTTGCTCGATTTGTTCTTGAGTCTTGGTTGTAAATTTCAGATCTAATAAAAATAACACGAATCATCATATCGTTCACAGTTGAGCAAAGAGAGGTATAAATGTCAACCTCTAACATTCATTAAAGAGTACATACAGTCCAAGTCCACCTCCATATTATTCTGTGCTATGTTTAGGGGTGGGATGAAGCCTCAGAGCCCCAACTATTCAACTTAATCTATTCAACAAGATCATAAGCTCTTCCCCCGGAGAGTCTTGAGCGTTGGCTCAGCTGTCGGAGGCTCAGCTGACGATACAGAAATGATATATAAAGAAAAGACCTCCTTCCACGTTCAGGGGGGATTTAAATATCAGTATACACAATTAAGATGTTATAATATTTAAAATGTTTTTTATAATAATATCAATGAGGGCCAACCTCCCACATACGTTTGTATTCAGGACGAGTGCTTTTTACCGCTGGAGTCGGAATCATCGGATTATCATTATCGTTGATTGACTGATAATCATTTATTGTCTATGCAAGCTCTCTATAGCCAGCAACACTATCATGTCTTTTTCTTTAAAAAAATATTTATTCTTATATCAGCATACACTATAAGGCGTTTTACATTAAACCGCCTAGACGGTATGAAGATGGCATCGGCATATGGAGATGTGTTGACGACCAGACCCCGGTTCGACTCCGAAGGACGGTAAAAAGCACTCACCCTGAATACAAACCCATATGTGGGTTTTTGGTGCTTTCGCTCATTGGTATTATTGTAAAACGTAAAAAATAGTGTATGCTGATAAGTGCTTTTTACCGTCCTTCGGAGTCGAACCGGCGTTATGGCAGTAAACTCGCTATTAAAATATTCCAAGCGAACATGCTCGTATCGATTTAAAATTTATCGGATTCAACCATCGGTTCTATGTCAGGTTGTTTTCCATTCATGCCTGGTAATAGTCAGGACAGGAAGTTTGAGAGACCTTAGACAAGTTCTCAATCGAAGAATAGAAAATGTATTCCCCTTCGATTGGGTCAGAATCATCTGATAATGACTATGGGAATATTATTCCTCAATTACCTGCTGAAGTGGGCACACCTGCTCTTCAGCCAAAGATGGTAAGCCAACTTCTCGGCCCTTTTTTTTTTGCCTTCGACAGGTTTGGTGCCCGTCCAGAAACCCCACACTTCTCGTTATTTGATTTCGAGAGATTGTTGATGCTCTATACCGAACGGGATATTGTGTGAGCTTCGGGCCTAGGGATATGGAAACGAACTAACATTTAAGCGAAAACTTCGTCATGTAGTTGGATTGGCACTAAGGAATATCTCATTTGATAAGAAATCACAATCTAGACATAACAGCGTTTCTGACAAATTGCAGCATGCAACAATAACTCAGGAAGAAAGACGGACTTCCCTAGAATCGGCGGATTTCGAGACTCGTACGGAGCAGCCACCGTCAACCTCTTCACAGGAAAATACATCTATTCGTTCAAAAAGAAGGCTCAGTATTATTGGTGTAGGTGGTAGAAGATTGACCCGTGATGCTACACAGCTGAATCCAGTTTTACAGCAGGCACTACATGATCTAAATTCAAAACGGCTGTTGGATAGCCTTTTCGCATTGTATATTCCTGGAAGAACTCGACCAGTATATATAAGTGAAGTTGTCTCAGGATCAATGAACCCTGAATTCATTGAAATTGATCTATCTTCAACCACGACTGGAGGAAAAGTATCTCGTGATATTAGAAACGAGCGAATAATATTGGTTTCTGTTTGGGGAAGAGTAGCAGAGACAAAAAGTAATTGGAAACAATTATTTCATGTGATAGTTGATTTATCTGTTCTGATATTTGTTGGTAGAACAATTGATACTTTAACTATGGCATTACCTATTAATAGTCTTATAATTTATTTAACTGATGGATGTTATATCTTACCAAGGAAGAGAAGGCAAGTCAAGCCGCAATTATTGGTTGACCAAAAGGAGGAGAAAAAAGAGCATATTAACCCTAATAATATTAATGATAACAATAACAATAATGATAATAATAATGATAATGATAATAATAAGAATAACGCCAATTACAATACTAGTGATAATGAAAATGATGATAATGAACTTTCCAGTCGTGCTATAAGTCCTAGTATCATTGAGTTCCCCAAATCAAAATTTTGGATGACTCCTTCTGTTGATGATATCCCATCCAGTTACACTCCTACGGTGGTAGAGACTTGCTCATTTGATTCTATTATGAAACTCAATAATCTAGAGGACTGTCTATATGATTCGGAATGTACCATAAAAACTGTTAGTGCAGCAATTGCTAACAGGCTTTTGCCACCTAATGTTAGCAGTGGTGAAATATACGAAAATGGCATTCACAACGGACTCTCAGGAAAACCTATTAAACAATCTCTAGAGTTAGTAGGAGGCAAGGAAGGTCATCAGAATCACAGTAGTTTTTTTCTATATCAAAAGGAAAAATCCCAATTAGAAGAGAAGTTGAACCGCATACGAACTCAAATCCAAATTGAAAAACAACGTCAAAGGACTATTTCCTTTCAAATACAAAATCGAAAACAAAAACTGGAAGCTCGCCGGAACAAGATTGATTTGGAAACCAAACTGCAAGATCAGGCAAGACTCCTGTTGGACTCTGAAGTAGTAGTCCTGGAAAATATGAGACATAAAATCCAATCTTATGTTGAACTATCATCTATTGAACAAGCTCGTATCGCTGCTCGCCTTCAGGAAATTTTCCCTATTGAAAGAGCCGACAGTGATGCCTATTCCACATCATTATCATCATCATTGGCTAGATCGGAGAAGCGACAATTATCGCCTTTTTCTTTTACGATCTGTGGTTTATATCTCCCCGATGCTACAACAGCTGCCAATTCGGCCAATTCTTATGATGAAAATGAGATTGGCGCTGCCTATGGCCTGATTACTCATTTAGTTTATATATTGTCGTGTTATATGAACATTCCATTAAGATACCCAGTTCAAACATATGGTTCGCAATCTTTCATAATTGACCCGATAAGTTCCATTGAAGGATCTCGTACTTTTCCGTTATATACCAAGGGTTCCATTCCTTATCGATTCGAATATGGTTTATATCTGTTTCATAAAGATATCGAACAATTGGTTAATTCTGTTGCATTGCCTATAATTAATTTAAGGCATACCCTGGCTAATATCAAAAGCTTATTATTAGTACTTTCATCTCCTTTGACAGAAGAAATCCAAAATGATGACAACTATGGCAGTGATGTTAGTGGTGCGTCCGTCTCAGAAATAAGAACAGCTTAATTTCCCGTTACGGGGCTAGTCTTTTAAAATGCATTCTTCTTTTAACAACGAGTTTTTTTTTTTTTTTTTTTGCAAAACGATTTTTATGAACGTCTTCATGCATTCATGACGTTCCTGTATTATTTATTGTATCTATATTAATCTAATTAAAATGAAAATGAATCCCATTACATTGAAAGACGGGATAGAAAAGAAAGATTGAGTTGACGGACCAGAGATAGTCTATCTCCGGCTGGAATGCTCCCCTAGACCTTTGGGAAGCCGAAGAGTCCGGCCTCCGGCCCCACTAAATGGGCGGTCTTGGACTTTGCCCAAGCCAATATCAGGTGGTATTAACTTGAAGGGAATCCATGGGGTTCGGGTCATCTCCCAGCTGAAAGACCCCCATTTTGTAGCGCCTTAGATTCAATCGTGAAGGCAGTAGTAATAGCAGAACACTGGCTGGTAGTTCAAAATATTGCTTCTATGCCCTGTTCGCTAATTCTAAGGCCGACGTCAATTGCCGCGAATGCATACGGCTTAACTTGGTTAAGTAATCAGCGTCGGAAGACGATCCCCTGTGTTACGAGAATAAATTAGGTTACGTTACCGACATAAGTTAACATAAAAAATTATTGGTAACCAAGTTATTTGGTCCCCCTTGTTAACTTTACATGCACTGTTACCTGCATAACTGTTACCTGTATGCTGAAACTGTAACTTAGGGTTATATGATTTTCTTAGTTGAGTCAATCGGCATTTCCGTAATCAATTTTACTGGCTGAGCTTGTGAAGGGTTCGACAAATCAACTGAGGTTGCTCTCTGCTATGAAAAGTATAAAAAGGCCGAAGTTGTTGATTTTAGAAATTTATTTTTCGTTCGTAATATTTCAAGTTCTTCTTGTAAAACTTATTGAATTAAATTGAAATCAGTATTTTTGAAATCCAATTGGCTTAGTTATTGACTGGTATGCTCCCGTTTGCAATTGTAACAGTTTAATTCGTTTAATGAATTGCAGTTAAGAGTGTGTCACTGTAAGTTTGCAGTTACCACTTTTTTTAGTGTGGTTAGTAACTGCGGATTTACAGGCCACTCATTACAATTTCTGTTTCATTACTGAGTCATAATTTCTAGAGGGCCTGTGTTAGAGAAAGCTATAGAACGTCTGCTTTTCAGCATGACTGGTTTCAAAAATAGCTCTGTTATTAAATTGCCGTGGAGTCTGAAGTTCATGCTTTAGCTGTCAGAGGCTGCTATAGTAAGGAATAGCAGAATAAGATATAGAGAGAAATGGGGTAGAGTCTAAGCTATTAGACTTATTAGACTTAATTTAACTGTGGTACTGGAAAGTTTCTTCTACTAACTATAAATTTTCTAGTACGGACACCTATCCACCTCAGAAGATGTTGTCCCTATTCGTGAAGAACAGTTGCTACACTACTGGCTAGTCGCCTTTACTCGGCCAGTTAGTGATAACGATAGTTAAGGGTGAATATTAGCTCATAGCATGGCCGGTGCCTCTTTGAATCCGGATCTTGCAGTTATTTCTTACTTTAATGTTGCAGATTTGTTTCAAGGAGTGCTGAGATTATACGGCTGAACTTGATCTAGATAACACTAGCGATAAGGACATGCACCCCTGAAAACAATATTTTATATGATGCTGATATCGTTGTGATTAGCGTTATGAGTGTACGAATGGTTTAGCAGGTTGTTAAGCTCTGTTTTACTTACTTTTCGTTACTTATCACGCGTCATTAGTGATTTCTTCATTAGTTTTGATCTATTTTAGTTTACTAACATGATATTTTTAGGTGATTTATTATTATTGTTATCATCTTTTCTGAAAACAAAATGACACCTCACACTGTTTCGCCTCCTAGCTCTGCCACTATTGTTAACCCGGGAAAGGTTAAAGGTTTGAACTTATCTGCTTCTTCCGATATTGCAGTCAGTCAAGATTGGGAAACCTTCACCTTTAAGCCTATCCGTGAATCAACTGTATCTCGTGCTATGACAAAGAGATACTTTGCTGATTTAGAAAAATATGCTGAAAGTGATATTGTTATTGTTGGCGCCGGATCTTGTGGTCTCAGTGCAGCTTATATCCTTGGTAAGGCTCGCCCCGATTTGAAAATTGCCATTATTGAAGGTGGAGTAGCTCCTGGTGGAGGTGCCTGGTTAGGAGGCCAATTGTTTTCTGCTATGGTTATGCGCAAACCTGCTGACCAGTTTCTTGATGAAATTGAAGTGCCTTATGAGGATGAGGGTGACTATGTGGTTGTTAAACATGCTGCTTTATTCACCTCGACTATTTTGTCCAAAGTTTTGTCATTTCCTAATATTAAATTGTTCAATGCTACTACAGTTGAAGATTTGATCACTCGTAAAGATTCAATTACTGGCAACATTCGTATTGCTGGTGTTGTCACTAACTGGACCTTGGTTTCACTGCACCATGATGATCAATCATGTATGGATCCTAATACTATCAATGCACCAATTGTTCTATCCACAACTGGACATGACGGCCCCTTTGGTGCTTTCACAGTAAAGAGATTAGTTTCCATGGGTACCGTTGAAAAACTGGAAGGAATGAGAGGGCTTGATATGAAGTCTGCTGAGGATGCTATTGTTAAGGGAACCCGAGAGATTATTCCTGGTCTTGTTGTAGGAGGTATGGAATTATCCGAATTAGATGGCGCCAATCGTATGGGTCCTACTTTTGGAGCTATGGTTTTATCTGGTGTTAAGGCTGCTGAGTCTGTTCTGGCTGTCTTTGATGCGCGTAAGAAGCAGAATGAAGAGAGTTATTAAGTGAATTATTGTCTTGTGGTCTTGTGGTCTTTGTCTATTCTCTCTTTTATTGACAGGTTCGAATATTTCTTGATCGTGCTGTATGTGGTGGTATAATTTTTTTTTTAACATTCGTTTCTTTTTATCGATTATATCAATTATATTTTTTAAGATTATGTCAAATTTTTTATAAACAAATAATTATTAACTAAATTCTTTCTTTATATATGCTCAGGCTGTCCTAAATCTCAGTCTCTATGAAACAACTACAAACTTTGCTGCCTGGTCTGCCTGGTCTGCCTTAGTCAGCTGAGGCTCCGTCCCAAATCTGATAGTTTGTATAGCTGGACGGTTCTTGACAGTCATTGTCCTAGTCAGAATTCCTGGATTAAGACTCTTAACGAAAAGAGCAGCTATAAGGTCTTCAGCGTAACTCCCGCTACTAGAGGTAATCTCCGTCGTTCTAACAAATTCAACAGAGTTACTTCAGAGGGGAAAGGCTTTACTCTCCACAAATATCGATCCATCACGCGAAAGATAATTCACAGAGTATTTGAGCCGCACGGATGATTATCGGTCGTAGATTCGAATTAATTAGCTCTCGGCCGAAAACTTTGATGGCAGTCATAAATGAGCAAACTTCAAATTACCGAAAGAATCTATTTATTTTCATCTAAGAACTTTTATGATTATAGTACAATTTAGGTAAGAAAATTTCATTTCGAATTTTGATTTGTCTTCTAAAAACGGGCGAAATACGTCTTTCTACTACTCTCGCTGAACTTTAACCAACAGTACTACTGTAAACCATCTTTTGCATAACTTCATTATAATGTCCATAGAGGAACAGAATAATGTTATACAACATAATCCTGAAAGTAGACCTGAACTCACTTCACTATGTTCAAACGAAACAAGGAAGCATGGATAGCTCAAGCCGTATAGAATGGTGTGTGCTACTGTTGATAGCTGCAGCCGGAGTCAAACGACCAGCAGGATGTGACCAGCATTATTACGGCTTCCAAAACACTAGTGGAAGTCATTTCATTTCTATTCCGTGATAACTATGCGAGATGATATGCGCCATAAGTGCATTGATGATTTGAGCGATTGTAAAGTAAAAAACTTCTGAGGAGTAAGAATCAAACAAGGTTTAACTGTAAAAACAACAGTCCTCTATTTATTGATCAATTCTCTCTCCACTGATGACCACAAGTTGTGCACTTATAAAATGTTGTCATAGGTTCATCAGCACTTCGAATTTGAAGCTGATAGAAATAAGCCTTGTCTCCGTCGCACCGATTAGTAGGACATCGAATGGGAGTTTGATCGACATTATCCCATGCACCTTCTCCACCAAGCATATCATCAACCTGTTTTCTTTCCATGTACTTTCGGTCAAACACCTTGATTCCGTCGGATATCGGGAAGTCATATGGGCAGGTGCGACATTCAAATCTGAACGCTCCAGTTGCTCCTCTGGAGATCTAATCAGTTAGTTTAAAAATATTCTGTTATTGCTGTTTCTCTAAAAGCTAATGCTCGAGTTCAGCAAATCATGTTTCCATACTTGAAAGGTCCAGATTTAACACAGAGGGCAACAAAGAGTGAAGACCCTTGGTCGACTCTTGTTCAGGTAATTGAAGAAAATTTACTATCACTCACCTGAAGCATATTAGAACAATTTGGACAGAATGTAAGCATTTTTTTGGTTGCAAAATCAAATCAAGTTGTCCAAATAAATGGTGAACAGAAGTCGTAAAGTAGGATAGGAGAGAAGTGATCTAAATATTTTTATTTCAGCCGTGTGTAACTAATTAATTAATTAATATTATATTAATTAATTGTACACTAAAATTAATTAATTAGTTACAGACGGCTGAAATTTTCTTCCGAGTAGACTATTATTAATAAGCAAAGCAAGGAAAATACAGCTAAAACAGAACTGTCCGTAAGGACCGTAAGGACAAAAACATAAATAGGTGTCGCTGGCTATACATAGCTTACATAGACAAAAAATGAATTATCAATCAATCAATCTATCTGGAGTCTGGACTGCGATAGTTTATAGTTTAATTTTTTTTTTTTTTTTTTTTTAATAATAAAATAATAAATTGGTACCTAGGAATCCTAGCCACGGCTAAGCAGAGCATTGCTAAGCTTAGCCGGACTGTTGGGCCGCGTACGCGTATTACATAGTTCTACTTGATTTTCTACAGTGTTTTTTTTAAATATTTATTCTTATATCAGTATACTCTATTAAGAAGTTTTATGTATGTAATTATTATAGTTGAAATTCCCTAGAATTATAGTTTAATAGTTAGGATAAACCTCGACGCTAGAATATTCATCCGTAACGATAGCATAACTTAAAGTTAACTACCAACATGACGGGTTTATCTCACATTTAGTTCCTCATTACTAGTGCATGTACATGTGGTCGGCGTAGCTGACACCAAAAATTGACTTGTAATTCTCTTCTTCTTTCTCCACGATAGTCAATTGACTAAAAGAAGTTTTTCACAATTTTGTTTCTATTTGAGTTGTTCTCTTTTGATTATCGAATGTCCTCATCACCAACAACTCCCAGGAAACGGAGGAAAAATGCCTTTAAAGGCAATTATGCTGATATGGCTGGCCAAAATTCTGATGGAACGGATGAGGAGATGGAAGTTGATGAAGACGAGGAGAGTATTAACGAAGATTCTGAGGATCTGGATAATGATGAAATTTTAGGAACACCTTCAAAGGGCAATGGATCTAATGGTCCAATACATCGTCGGAGATTGGTAGGCAGGGATTCTGCTACTATAACTAGAAGAAGTCGTCATGACGGTAATAGTGCTTCGCCTGTCAAGCAGTCTGATACAGATCTGGACCGAAGTGCGCGTAGAAGAGCAGCAACTAGAATATTGGTTGATAGAATACTCGGTGACGACATTATATATGGAGAACCAGGAGTTGCTGATTTGGATGACCAAGATAGAAGAATAGCGGAAAAGATTATCTTAGAATCAAGAAGACCTTATAAACCTGCGGCCGACACAATCGAGATCAAGGGGAAGAAAAGTATTTTAGGATATAATGAAAACGGTGATGACGACATTCACGACGACAATAGCGATGCAGATGATAAGATCATAAAGGAGTTGGTCCCGGAAACGTTTGGTGAGGAAGAAGAATCAGTAGCAGGAGGAGCTCCTCAAGGAGCACTATTTCTAGAAGGAGCTGAAGGATATTTCGATCAACATAAGCTTCGAGAAAAAATCTCTACAACTCCATTTTCTAAAGCTCCACGGATAGAGTATCAAGAATTTGTAGATTTCGTGAGTCGGTCCTTATCAATCCACGAAGATTCTAGATCTTATCTTAGTTCTTTATACAAAACTATGTTTCCTCAATGGAAATTTGAGTTAATGCAGGGTTTCAGTCTTCTTTTTTATGGAGTGGGATCTAAGCGTAATTTGATAATGGAATTCGTTTCAAAGACAATTAAACAAAGTTTACCTGTTCTGGTAGCTAATGGTTATAACCCAGCGACAACTTTTAAAGAAATTCTTAATTCTGCGGTATCTGTTCTTGTAAGTGATGAAAGTATCCGTTCGGCGATGCCCAAACAACCTAGTGACCTAATAGATGCCCTACTATCATTTCTTGAGAGCCATGTCGTACATGAACAATTAGTCCTAATAGTGCATAATATTGATGGAGAAGCGTTAAGATCTGATCGATGGCAAGCTTTATTGGCCAGATTGTGTTCTGCTAAACAAATCTGGCTTATCGCCTCTGTCGATCATATTAATGCTCCTGTTCTCTGGGATGCGGCGAAGTTGTCACAGTATAATTTTCTTTGGCATGATCTTACAACTTTTGAGTTGTACACTACTGAAACATCTTTTGAAGATCCATTAGCACTTGGTCGAGATCGATCTGCCGTTGGGTCTAGGGGTGCTAAATTTGTATTAAGCAGTCTTACGGCCAATGCTCGTAAATTGTATCAAGAACTTATCTGCCATCAAATTGCTGTTATGTCTGATATGTTACCAGTTGATGATACTAGTACTATAGGTAGCCATATTCATGGTATTGAGTTTAAGTTATTTTACAAGCAATGTGTAGAACAATTTATAGTTTCGAATGAACTCAACTTCCGTACAATGCTCACGGAATTTTTGGATCACAAAATGGCGGCTCGCTCTCAGGACCAAACAGGTTTAGAAGTAATTTATGTTCCTTTCACAAAGGATGCTATTGAAAGTATTCTTGAAGAATTGATGGAATTATGAACGTCTATCGTGTAGGGCTATTGTCTTACAATTGTGTATTTATATATGTTATATTTAATGAACTTTAGACGTAACAGATAAAAATAGTTCTAATCGTTGCAAGGGTTCATCTAACAGAGTCTGGGACGGAGAATCCATCCCATTCTGTCTCCAGTGGCTGGGGGCTGATCCGAGAGTAGCGAGCAAGGGGCTCTAGAGGCTCTAACTACAACGGAAAAAAAGAGCCGGTTGACGGAGGAGCCTCGTCAGGAGAGCATGCTATTGCTTAGAAATTCTAATGATACACAGGTTAATTTTTTTTTGCTGATTTTTATTAAAGTCAGTATGGCTCATATCGAGCAACATTTTTCTTGGAAGAAGAATCCTTTCGTTTGTGGCTTTTATCTTTCTTCTTCTTGACTTCGTTCTTTTCATTCTTATGCTTTTTATCCTTCTTGGTTGTTACATGCTCCCATTGTCCATCTTCCTCAACACACTTCTCTTCATCATTAACTATCTTATATTCAATGGCAACCTCTTCTTCTTGAACGACTCCCCATGTCTCTGCAGGCGCAGAAATTTTGGTAGCATCGTCAGGCCTCCATACCTTGACAATTCCATCTTCTCCTCCAGTGTAAATACATTGTGATTGCGCATTGATATGAATTGCTCGCACAACTTCTTCTCCATGAGCTCCCAGCAAGGATAAAGCATTTGATAGATCGACGTTACCAGAATTAACATCGAATGGTAATAATCTAAATTCTGATTTTTCCTCACTATTAGATCCAATACCTATGTAACCCTGAGATAATAATAAATCGGCTACATATTGACATCCCCAATCTGTGCGAACATCCCCAAAATCATTGGGTTTAGGATTCGGCAGATCACTATCTGGATTAGCCAATGTATAGATAGCTAATGTCTCCATATGTGAAAGCGCCAATATCCGTTTATCTGGTAAGAACCTTGCTTTATGAATCGACGAACCATGGTTAATCACCTGATATACCGCGTCATCTTCATCAGCAATAGTAGTATTATAAATATTAACTAAACCATCAAGTGAACCAGATAATAAAGCCGTGGGATCTGAGGGATGGAAAGAAATATCAGTAACATCATCACTATGCGAATCAATATAGGCTACAGATTGCTTAGAAGTTCGAACATCCCATATAACAACGCCAGCATCGGCATTAACAAGTTGAGTACCTACAGCAATCTGATGGTTAATATTACTATCAAGACAAAGCATATTAGCATTACTTTCTTCTAACATGAAATGACTTATAATATTCTCACTTCTATTATTATTTAATCTTAAGTCCCATAATTTGAGGCCATCATCTCCACAGGTAGCTATAACATTTTTATCTATAGTTGTAATTGCATTGATCGAAGAAGAAGTCGAGCCCTTCACAAACGGTCTACTTTTTTCACCGGAACTCCCTTTCAGAACTGTAGGATCTAATGGTAAAAGATGCAATGAAGCGCTAGAGGAATCTGTAACTGATGCCACTATGCCATGATCACCAGCGGCGACCAAATCAACTACGTAGGTATCATTGCCAAAAGATTTCTGAGCAAACGCTTGGATGTTCATCAAAAAAAAGAAGACTTATCTGTTCTTATACCCCACACACGGTTACCGTTCTAAAAACCTCCTCTATCAAAATTTTGAATCGGATATTAGAAAAAATGATGTTATTACTGTATGTATCAATAAAAAAATTTTGAAAGCTGATCATATGGATGGATGATCTGCAGGCATATCCGAGATAATCCGTCAGATAAAAGCTAGGTGAATTTATGCGGCTTATTTTTACGTCATTTTTACGGGTATTCAATGTCGATCCCATTTCAGGCAGTTCTTCACTGTCCAACTTAGCTTGACAGCAAGAGAGGACGGAATTAATAGTTTGAACCGATAAGGAATAGCATACAGTCACAGTAATTAAGGTCCGTCTCTGAATACATTAATATAACCCCCTCTCTCCAACTATTACAGGTTTAATTTGGGGTTAGTTAAAAGACGACGACCTTATCTTCAAGACTTCTAAAAATAAGAAGCCTATTATTTAGGGCTAACGTATTACAGTCTATTCACGATCCATGCCGTCTGTTAAATCGAAATCACTTCTTTGTTTAAGTCCTAGGTATATCTATATATCTATATATATATATATATCAAGTCCAAATTCGCACGTGATACATGGCATTCTGACGATTAGGTTAAAACGTAGAAAAAGTGCCTTCTTCTGATTTTAAAATCGCCTATCAAAGAAAATTTCGTCACTCAAAACTAACCCTAACCTTGTGTCACGATAAATTGAATAGAATCAATCAATCAATCAGAATAGAATTGAATCTAGATAGAAAATGTTAACTGTAGATTCTTAGGTTTATACTGTCATCGCCTCCTATTATACCTAAGCTTATTAAAATTTTTTGTTTACTTTTATTAAGATTCTCTTTATCTGGAAAGAAAGATTTGTTCGATAAAGCAAAAAAGGGAGCGTGTTGGTGTTACAAAGGTATCGAGTGTGTGTCGGAGGTTTCCTACTGTTGTAACACCTCTCTCAATAACGTCTTATTTTTTTTTATTTTTTTATTTTTTTATTTTCTCTTGAGACAGGTTAGTCCCTAAAATTATTAACGACGGACTTTTGGATATTTAGTATTTAAGAACAAAATGAGTTCTGCAGTGAGTAAGTTTTTCAAATTAGATGTGAGATAAGTCGTTTTGATATCTGTATCTCTGTCAAGAAGAGGTGTTTAAATCGTCTGAAGTAACGGGTTCCAGCATAGATTGCTAGTCTCAGCTATGTTCTCTCTTTCGGTGTTTTCATTGCGTCTGTAAGTAGGGCTAACTTTTTCTTTTTTTAGACAAATCATCTAAGAGGTTCGCACCCAAAGCAACTTCGAGAGGAACAACAGTACGGACCCAGCAGAGACGTCTTTCGGTTGTTGGGCAAGCCCAAGTGGCCGCTGCAGCAGCAGTTGCAGCAGCAAGTGCAGCTACTAGTAGTTCTCCATCGTTCGCAGTCAATGCTCCTATTGCTTCAATTCGTCCCTCTGTTAATGAGGAACCTGTGAGATTGAGAGGACTTTCAATCTTAGGTGGTGGTGGTAGTGGTGTTAATAAAAATTTCCAGATGCAGATTAGAGCTATAGATAGACCTGCCAGATCGCCAGGATTATCATCACCTCATACGTCAACTCCTTCTTCTAAAGTTTCTCTTGGTTCCGGCAGAAGAAGTAGTATGATTTCTCCGATTAGCCGTCCAAAAATTGGTGATTCTGATACAGTTATCGAGACTCTTCCGTCATCACTAAGAAGTGAGGATATAGCTGAGTCTGTTTCTTCTGAGAATACAGGAACAGTCCCCACGCCACTTTCGCCTCTCTCTCAGCCGATGGAGTTGCAGGCATTGCCTGTAGAAGTACGGCCACCGGACCAACGACCGAAGAGAACTACTGCAATTACAACGAGAACTCCGACAATGAACTCCTCGGACTCAGGGAAGAAGACGGGTATCGAACCCAAACGTCCAGATGCAGCTGCGGTCTTATCTACAGTTGATCGACTTTCTACTGAATCATCACTGCCAACTGGCTCAAATTTTCGCACAACTCGATCATCAGCACGTATAAGAGAAACAGCTGTAGAAAATATAGGATCACAAATTAAACCTGGTAGTCGTACTGATGCTTCAACTTCTTCTGTATCTACACGATCTCGTTCACAAATGTTAGATGATGAGCCAGATGCGCCTTCTTCTTCTTCGAGATCTACTTCCGCTCGTAATGCTCTTGCTAATCTCCGCACACTTCGAAATCTTCGAGGGAATCGCGGAACTGATACAAATGCTATCCCGGTTCCACAACAAAAGATCTCTGCCAGAGTATCCAATATCCGCGGGGGTGATATTGATAATGAGGGGGGTGGAGTGGTGGAGGTTCGTCAACCTGAAGTGATGGGTCGTCGTGGAAATGAGGACAAAGAAGATGAAGTTCAGATTCAGGCTGTTAGATTAACCCGTCGAGCGGCTGTGGTCTTGGCAGCCAGTAGGACAGCAAGCTCTACTCCTTATTCAGTGACGGATACTTTAGAATCATACAAACGTATTCCGTCAATGTCCAGCGGTTTCACGGCCATAAACAACATAAGTGGCCAGGGAAGTATTAAAAATTCTGCTGCTGCTCCTTCTTCCTTTCCAACAGTTGCGGCCCCAGAGCCGCCTCCATCTCCACCGAAGAAAATTGAACGGCGAGATAGTAAGGGTAGATTAATAGTAGACCCAGATGACCTGCCTAAGTTTGGTCGTGGGTATCGTAAAGTGGAACTTCCCGATAGCGATGAAAAAGCTATTAATGTTGAAACCTTTACCATGGCCCACCTTTGCAAAGACATACCTATTGGTCGGAGAAATGATGACTATGACGGCTATGAGCAAGCCAGAAAGAAACGTAAAGAAAAACGGGAAATGATTCTTCAAATAAAGAAACGGGCTAAGCGCGATAATATCCCGTTTTCAGAAATCCCTGAATTACGTGAGGAAGAACACAAACGTCTTGAACGATTAAGAGAACTACAGAATAGAAGCCTACAAGAGTTTCGAGACCCTCAAGCTAGCAGTACTGTAGCTCCTCAATTAAGATTAAGTGGTGACAAATTTGCATTGGATCTCGATTCGACTGTTGTTGATCGTCACGAAAATAATATTGCTGAAGATGGAGAGGGAAATGGGCGAGAGCGTGAAGTAGCAGAAGCGAATCAGTACGAAGTTGTTACAAATAGCGCTAGCTTCAGCACTCGTGAGAAACCCGAACGCTGGGATGATGACGAAACCTTTAAATTCTATCAAGCTATTTCTATGTGGGGGACGGATTTTAATTTGATAGCACACATGTTCCCAGGCCGTAGTCGACGACAAATTAAGACCAAATTTAAATTGGAAGAACGTCGCAATCCCGCTAAAATTCATCTTGCCCTAATACGGAAGTTGCCGGTTGACTTGATTTCCTATAGTCGTTCAAGCGGGACTCCCTTAAATTCTGTTGAGGATATTGAACGAGAATTGGCCGAATTGCGTTCCAAGCATGACGAAATCATCAAAGCTGAGGAAGTGGCACGTGAAAAGGCTCGTGAGGAGGATGTGGCTAAAGCTGAACTACAAGAAACTGAGCGTTTCGGTAGACCAATCAAGGACGATGAGCGTGAAAGTGAAGAAATTATTGGAGAAGTTAATCAATTCAAAAGAGAATAGAAGATGTTTTTCAGGTATTGGGGTTTAATATTTATTTATTAATTTAATCAATTAGTTATTATAACAGTAGATTTGATTATGCTTTCGGTGATTGGGCTCTGCCTCACACTTCGTTATGATTGGGGAAGCTGTTTCAGGCGATGGTGAAAGGTCGGGTCTTAAGACCGGAATGTAAATCTTTTTTGGAAGCTGAGAACCCAGCCTCTGGAAATGCAAGAATCGTATAATTAATCATTATTTACGAGGGGTCATCATTGTCATATTGTTATAGCCATCGTTACGGTTATTCGTTATCATTATCATTATCATTATCATTATCATTATCATATTATTATCATTATCACGATCACGATCACGATAACTACTATTATTATTTCTAACTCATTTTGTTGTAGCATTGACATTGTCATAAAATTCGAGTTTTCGTGAGAACCATGAATTAGGATCCGAACTGACTTCAAGGACAATTCTTTCAATCTCATTGTATCGGATACACTGAGAAGACTGGAATAAGTGATTCAATGGGGAGTTTAACATATCATTAGCAGACGGAAGTGTAAGGAAAATAGAACTCACATAGCTTATCGGCTCTTGATTGATCCAGGGCCTGGATTTAGTAGGTATTTTAGCAGGTGTTGAGTCATTTATATTCAACTGCGAAAGTCGGTCAGAAGTTATACCGGTGGTCTGATTCAGATGCGGAGATTGATAGACAGTCAGACCCGATGGTGCATCCTGATAAGAGCCTTCAGCTAGCAGTGTTTTGTTCAGTTGTGTTAAAATGGCAAAATTGGCAACACTATCATCGTCAGATTCAACAGATGACAACGAATCCGGATATGCTCGAAGAGCGCCCCTGCCACAAGGTTTCGTTTCACGCTGACCATCACGTCGTTTACCACCTCCGAAAAGAGGCAAAATTTGATCATTACTGTTATTATTCGATTCAGCTGACTGCATCAATTCTCGCATCTCATCATCCGCTAAAAATATATTTCCAGAACAGAGATCCCCAAATGCTGACTTGATAGAAAATCCTTCCCTATAATAATCTAACTTTTGCACTATTGGGTAAACAGTCAACGGCCTGAAAAGACTAACTAAAAGGCGAACCTCTTGGAAGGAAGAATGACAGGAGAATGGAAATCCAATTTCTCCAGGCAACCGAGAACCAGGTTGTTTCCCTTGAAGATAGACACGATTTTTATAAACAGATATCATTCTTTCGCTTCCCTTTAGCCCCGTATCATCATTGACATCATTTAAGTCGTCAAATTCATTATTATTCTCGATATCAGCTAATTCAATAATATTCAGACAGATATCATCGATGATATCTGATTTCAAAGATTTATTAAGCGATTCCAGAAGATCCTGACTATAATTTGTTGTAGCATGTATAAATACTCTCTCAGCTCTGTCATGACAGAGGCAATTGGATCGTATTCCACAAGCATGGAAGCGAGTTTCATGTGGGTTCAGAGTTAGGCATGAAAAGTATAATTTGCCTATTGGACAATCATTCCAACAAGAGGAAGCCCTTTTTTCTTCACCTATCGAGCGATATAATTCAAAAAGATAACGGTCTACATGAATCTTTGTTCGAAAAACTCCTGCTAATTCCAGCCATGCTCGTTCATATCCTAAGGTGCGATTTGTCAAAATAAATGTTGTAGTCTCTGAATATTTTTGAACCAAGTCTAGCAAATATTTGATTCCATCGGAATTGGGTGGAATATCAATATACGGTTTATCTTGTCCTCGATAAGAAAAAGTGGTGTCCGCATAAATACAATCTAAAGTTCGGAACCCATAAGTATACGGTGATAAGAAAGGGTTATTCCGTAAAGAATTCACAAACCATGGTTCGGCTCTCATATCTCCGGTAAATAGAACTGCTTTTCCGCTCCCATCCTCAATAAGGAACATGACAGATCCAGGGCAATGATTGGCCTGAAAATATATTATGGTTAGATTAAAGTTAATGTCGGTGCGACAGATCCAGTATCAAGTATTTCCAGCTCATAGAACTTCTGAGCGGCATTCTTCTCATCTATTAAAAACGAATGAATCTAACTCACATCAATCAAGGTCACTTGAATGTCAACATTAGGATAGACCGAAAGCACATTGGGAGTATTCATCGGTAATGTTCGCTGGAAGTTAATATGGAGAAGAGATAAAAGTAGCCAACCAGAAAGGTCTCTGTCTCAGCTTAATTTCAATACAACCGAGAGGGAGTTCCTAAGTTCCACAGTCTGCTTCAGTCAAAGAATGTTGGATGAATAGAGCCCAGCTACTATGCACCTAACTCACTACCAGTTTTAGATTACATACAATGAGATTGGATTCGAATAGGTGACGGAACTTGGTTACCACCTCTCCATTTCTATCTCTCCATTGTTGCTCCTTGATTCGTAAATTAAAAAGTAACTGGAGGAAGTTAGTTCTTGAAAAGTATAAGATTTGAAATGTGGACCAAATCGGGAGAAGTAGAAGATTAAGTCAATGGCCATGACAAAACCACCAGGCTCCCTAGCCCACTTCAAGGGGATGTATATTGAATTACGTCTCTGTCACTCACATTTTTGGTAGTCTGCGAACAGTATATACTTGGCCCATTGTAATTATGACTTTCTAGACCTCTGAGGTGATCCACATGGATATGAGATAATAAACATATTCTCGGTCGATTATTTGGCGATGGACTGAAAAGGTCAACTAGGAGGTTAGTAGGAGTATAGGAATTAAAGAGAGGACCTATAGCTTCTAGCCAGATCTTTTCCGTTTTGTTTTTGTTCCACATTTTTCTCTGAGCGTCCGGCAACCGGGCTGATATGGCATGTTGAGCCCCAGTTGTGAGACATCTTCCGAAATAATAATAGCCCCAGAGTTATTTTATCTCTACTTACTTCGAACTCCCGGAAATTCTTTTATAATTCCATTAAATGTAGACATCGCTATACAATAATATACATGTAAGAGTTATATAACAAAGATGAAGAGTCAGTGTTAAATAGGAAGCTGGGCATCAGGTCTGTTGATTTTGGTGCGGCAGTAAATTTATGATCGCGTAAAAATGAACGCGCCGCGTTGGCGTTTTCTCCCTAGCCCTGAAATTTATCAAACTTTGAAAATATAGCAAGATAAGCTAAAGTTGGAGAATGGTTTAAGAAGATGAAGATAGCTGGGAGAGAGAATTGTTGTGATGAAGTGGAAACAATTGACCATATTATTAAGAGATGCCTAAAATATCAAGAAGATAGGGAGGAGTTAAGAAAGGTATCACCTACATTAGATAATAAAGAGTTATTAGGGACGGGGAGAGGAATGAAGGCGATGGTGAGATTCATTAGAAATATGTTTAAACCATCAAATTAGGGAAAAAATTAATGTTTGTTTTTGTTTTTAAACTTAAGAAGGTTGGGGGTTGACCCACTGTGCACAGCAGGTTGTTTTCATTCAATTTTTCCCATGGGGTTTTTATAGTAGTGGAGCATCAGGATTCTTAAGCAAACCGAATTTAGTGAAG